>VZTY01029670.1:0-22615 GCA_013400935.1 Turnix velox | reverse complement strand
GTAGCAATTTACAGAGAAGCTATTTTGAAGAGTAAGAGTAGCAATGATGCATGTTTGTAACAAAGATTATCCTCAGGTTACGTCTTTGCAGTGTTTCTCATACAATTAAACTGCTGCCTGTTTCTGAATCTTCCAATTTCTTTTTAGTCTGCCGTTGGACATGAATACCAAGCCAAACTTTCCAAGCATTGCTCCCAGGTGGATTCAGTAAAAGGGTTTGGTGGCAAATTTGGAGTGCAAACTGATAGAGTTGACCAGGTAAGCAATTTCATCTCATACTGCAGCTACTCATAGTAATTGAGTTTATGGAATCATAGTATGGTTTGGGTTGGAGGGGATGTTAAAGATCATCTAGTTCCAACCCCCCTGCCATGGGCAGGGACACCTCCCACTAGACCAGGTTGCTCTGTCCAGCCTGGCCTTAAATACCTGCAGAGAAGGGGCATCCACAGCTTCTCTGGACAACCTGTTATAATTTGGTGTGAAACATTCCAACATTTAAATTGTTGGTGGTGGTTTGCTCTTCACGTTCTGTTCAACATGTGGGGAGATGAATTTCTATTAAAAGCAAAACATAAAAAGACCCTTTCTGGGCCTTCTGACCCTTCCCCTAATGGGAAATTGAAATGAATTGGAAAGTGGACTGAAAAGAGGTGTTGAGATATGCCTTTTATAGCCAGGCTCTGTTCTTTTATGAGCCAAAAAAAATCAGCATGAATGCTACAGAAGTAGGAAGGATTTGGGGATGTTTTGTCCTGTGTCACAACATGAGCTACTGGGCAGGATAATTGGCATCCTGTTCCAAGACTGGTTAACAACCTCCGCATGGAAACGCTGAATGCCTGATGTACTGAATTGCTGAAGCTGGCAGGGCTACAGTATGTTGCTAGAAGAGTTTGCTTTGGCAAAGGGTGACAGAAACCCTTGCCAGGAATATATGTACTAAATGATCATGTAAATGAATATGGCCTCTGAGTTAAATAGCTATTTATGTTCCTGATCAAGAAGGCCAGAGCAGTGTGGAAAGACACAGAAAGTTTCCATCCTTTTGTCCACTGAAGTGCACACGTTTTTTTTTACTGGTGTCTAACTCTTATTTTATAGTACATTTTTATTTCTCTTCCAGTCAGCTGTTGGGTTTGAATACCAGGGGAAAACCGAAAAGCATGCCTCCCAAAAAGGTAAACTGGTGAGATGGTCACCTCTGTAATTTTTTTATGACTAAATAGAATTGTTCTGTTCTTTTACTCTTTGAAAAAGACCTTGTTAAGTGAGGCCTCACCAGGGTCTTCTCAGTGAAAAAAATGTTGACGGGTTTGGATGGAAAAAAAAGATGAAAATGAGGATTTCAGAGCAATTTCATGAAGTGATGAGGTTTTAAGACAAGGAAATTACCTGTCATCACAAGTCTGCTTTGCAGCAGTTTAGAAAGATTGGAAACTGTCCTTTGCTTCATTGAACTCTATTTGAATTGGGGAGTAGAATTAAGAGGACCCTTCATAAGCTATAGGAATGTTGCACATCTGTGTTTAAAATTAAACTTGATTTTATGTGCCAATGAGTAATATTTCAGTTCTGAAAATAACTTTTTCCACTGAGTTGCTGGGGTGTGATAAATTTCTCCATTTAATTTTTATTGTGCTTTACTTTCAATGCAGACTACTCGAGTGGTTTTGGTGGCAAGTACGGAGTACAGGCTGACAGGGTGGACAAGAGTGCAGTGGGATTTGATTACCAGAGTAAAACCGAGAAACACGAGTCACAGAAGGGCAAGTAGATACCCACCTTGGTGGGTTCTTACAGTGGGCTTTTGTGACAGGCAGTGTTGCAACAGAGAAGTGTTTCTAGAAGGACCAACTATTTATAGATTAAAGCATTTCTCAAAGTTGGGAGTGCTTAGCGTTAATACTGTGTTACTAACTGATTTTCTAGGCATATCTGATCAAAAATCAACCATTTTATTAGAAAATTTCAATGTTTTTGCTGTCTGTTTTCTGTTAATCTCAAAGTAATGTTTGCAATCTAGAAATGATGAATAGGATGGAGTGTTTATCTAAAAGCATTCAGACTGTTGCTGACATGGTTTTTGGAGTTCACTTTGCTATATGTGTTCAGAATTTTATCAAGAAGTCAAGTGGCAGGATTGCTGATACTGCCCAGCAGTTGAACTACATATGGTGTTACCTTACTTTCCATCCTGAGAGAATTTATTGTGAAGAATTTGTTTTCAGTTTCTGGAATCAAGATTAGCCAGGGATGTTAGTGCTTCTTTTAATACGTAGCATAATGTTAGCAGGTCTGACTGTTACAGTTTTTCAAGGTAATGTTTTGTCATTGAATGCCTCTCTTCACTCTTATCTCTAGATTATTCCAAGGGCTTTGGTGGTAAATATGGTGTTGACAAGGACAAAGTGGACAAAAGTGCTGTTGGCTTTGAATATCAAGGCAAAACAGAAAAACATGAATCACAGAAAGGTTTTTAGTGTTTTTATTTTAAAATACTCATATCAATCAGCCTTTTAAATCTGGGTGGAAATATTTTGTTTGGGGTTATGTTTTCTCTAGTAAAAGTATGTTTGCCCTTTGCATAGGCAGATTTTTGTTTCCCTTAGATGGAAAGGAAGGTCCCTTAGTTCACAAGCAGATCGCTAAGGGGCCTCATATCTCTATAGATGTTATTAAAATAAATGTGGCACAAATCTGTAGTATTCAGAGGCACTATCAGGTCCTTCAGTATTTATATATCTATAAATAACTCATATGTTGTGTGTACATATATATATATTTGTATACTGACTTTAGTTGGTGCATCAGATTATTCAAATGTCAGCATAGTATGGAGCTTGTGCCCTATAATCTTTGCTGGTTTTGTGCTGCTCCCTTGCATTGTGATCCTCAAGTTAGTGAAGGGATATTCTTCCCCTCTAACAAGCGGGCAAGATAACCAAAGATAACATCATTAGTAGCTTATCCCATAACATGTTACTGTTTGCTTAAATACTGTTTACAGTCATAAATTGCAGTAATGTTTTCTGAAACTTCATGCATACAGATTACGTCAGGGGGTTTGGAGGCAAGTTTGGAGTGCAGACAGACAGACAGGACAAGTGTGCACTTGGCTGGGATCACCAGGAGAAGGTGCCCCTGCACGTGTCCCAGAAAGGTACATCACTTTGCAATTCTCAGCCATTCCTTCTGATTTGATTTTTGATTTTTTCTCCTCCCCTGCAACCTTACAGTTTCTGACATGAGACTCCTTTTCCTGTGTTTGAATGGTTGCTGTGTGTTGGTTGTACTGATGTCTGCAAAGCAGGTTTAACACATCTGACTCGTGTCAAGTTCGGGCTTAGTGATAAGTTCTCACTGGAGAAGCTTCATGGGTCTGCACGTAGCCTGGATTATTTTTTTTTCCCTGTATCAGTTGAGTTGTGCAAACCACAAATTCACAATTCCTTTGTACTTCCCACAGATGATCTCCCTTGCTAGTTTCTGTTATGTATATCCCTGTTTTCATTCAGAGGAAATCGTAATGACATCTTTTCCTATTGCCTGTGAGCTACCAATTCCTGGAACACAGAAGAAGAGTTGCAAAATAACAATTGCTTCCCATCATCACTCGTTAAGAAATTAAGTTAATGAATTTTTTAAAAATAAAAATCAAATTAATTGAAAGTTATCCTCACATTATTGTTCTGTTGGATGTTTCAGCACATTTCCAGAGGATTTCCTGCAGCCCTTTACTTTTTGTGCCCTTATTTTATGTGATATATTAAAATGATTGTTCCAAGGCAGCATTTGGGAATGTCTCTAGCTCTTACCTGAAGAGCTTTTTTTTCCCTCAAGCTGTGCAGCAGCTGGAATATTCCTTCTTCCTTCAAAAATAGTGCTGTGTAGGAATATCTGAAGGATATTCTCTGCGGACCCTATTTTAGCACCTCTTCATAAGTCAGATCTCTAATGTACAAATTTAACCACCCTAATGAAGGAAGCTTATTTATTCACATGTATCTTTTTGTGTGTTGTTTTGGTGTATGATTGTGTTTGTAATGTTGATCAAATGCAAGTGGATTATGCAATATGCACAAAAAATGTAGAGAAGTGATTTTTTTAATCTGACTTCAGAATGCTGATCTTATATCTGATAAATCACATTGACCTCCTCTTAATCTCAAGTGGAAACTTCTTTTGAATTTACTTTTACAAAAATGTATTGAGGGTTTGTTTTTTTTTTCCCACCATCCAAAATTATCAGTAATTGAGAAATACTGCAAAAATTATTTTCATTGTGTCTGACTAAACTTATTTTCCTCCTTTCGTTTTAATTTATTACATGTGGCTTTTTCAGACTATAAGAGTGGTTTCGGAGGGAAATTTGGTGTACAGACAGAAAGGCAGGACCCATCTGCTGTGGGGTTTGATTACAAGGAGAAACTAGCCAAGCATGAATCTCAACAAGGCACCGTGTTCACTTGTTACTTCTCTTAATAGTGCAGCCACTTCTCACACAGTCTTAAATAGTTGTCTGAGTAGATTGATGCTAAGTGATGTGCAGACACTTTCTTGCGCTTCTATTCCTACATGATCTAGCAATGTTCTTCCATTTTATTCTTCAAATGTCACATAAAGCAAGCCTGTATTGAGGGAACAGATAATACAGTGTTTAGTTCTCTACAACATTATGCATTTAGTTAAAACACTGTTATAAGAATGACATTAGTATGTCTAGTATTATTAGTATGATGTTAATGATATTGTGCTTACCACAATTGAAGTCTGAATATGAAACTTTGCCTGGATAAATTGGTGGAAAAAGTATTCAGATAAGAACCATGCATGTAACCTTTAATGAGCAATGGGTTATGGCAAGATCATTTGAAATTATTGTAGGGAATGTTTGTGGTTCTTGGGTGAGCAAATACTGTTATAATGCTCTCTTTATTCATTGTGAAATAGTTGGGGTACAAACCATGAATTCCTGGTTTTCCGTTATCTTAAAGTGAGAAGTCTGGATCAGGAAAATGTAAGTGTAGTACATATTTATTCTGGCTGAAAGTACATACAAAGCTGAAGAAAATGAGGTTGTTCATTCAATATTTTTCTGTGCTACAGTGACACAAATTCAGACTGAGCAGAGCCCAAGTACAAACATTAAACCAGCTGACTAGGGAACCCAAGTGGTTTTGGGGCCAAGAGGAGAAGGAGTAATTGTATTCCAAGGATGTATAAGATAGCCTGTCCATCTGCAGAGTATGAGGGCACATTCCTACAGCTCACTGCCACCAGAAGGAGGTGTATTTACCAGCCATGCACTCTTGCTGCTTCTATTGCTCTGGCTTGAGCTTGTCAGACATTTCTCTGAGTAAAACTCACGAGAAAGAACACAAAGCTACTCTTTTTAGAGTTTGTTGTTTTCCTTGGTGATACCACTAATGAGTTTAAACTGATTTTGGTGTGGAACAAATGCTGGAGTCAGCATGAGGCAAGACTAAGAGTATGCCACTCCAGGGCAATGGAATAGTGTGGCCACCCCATTTCTGTGGTGGTGAGTTGTTGCAGGCTCATGCTGTCTTGTGGAATTGCCCCTTTCCTTAAGTAGTATAGGAATTATAACCAATGACTTTAGTCTCCATCAGCTGAGAATCACAATGAAATCCACTGCAATGAGAAATTTGTCATAATTTCATTCTTGGAATTTACCAAGTTAAGGAGAATAAAACACCTCTGTGGTCACCAAAGACTGGATATTGCTCCTTTGAGCAAAGCAAAATGGCTTAGGTTGTGCTGTTACTGCAGAGGGCTAGGAATTGTTGCTGTGAAAGGCTGTGTTACAGAAGTGATGCATTAGAAGGGCTCATCCCTTATTCCTTGCTTGATACCTTTTCGGTTCTCAGCTTAATGTTTACTCAGAGAATGCATGTGGCCCACAATCTGTCTTCTGCTGGTGTTCCTGAAGGCTCTTGCAGTCTTGTTTCCTTTCTGCATCAAAACCCAAGTTGCATTTTCTTTGGCGGCTGTCCCTGTACCTCTGCATGCGGCTGAGATGGCTCTTGGCGTTTGAAATGGCTCTTTGCATTCGGTGGAAAGGTGGGAGGGACAACAAACTCCTCCTTCTGACTTCTTCTTCCTGCTTTTTAGATTATTCCAAAGGATTTGGTGGGAAGTATGGTGTACAGAAGGATCGCATGGACAAGGTAAGTTGCTTTCAAGAGCTGTGGTTTAATTACTGTGTTAGGGATCTGTCACATCCAGCTTTTTATCTCTGGATGCTTCTCCAGACTAATGGTAGATTTCTGTGCATTTCTAAACCTTTAAAAAGCAAGTGTATGCACACAGGGCTGTGTGTTAATACACACATGTATGTGTAGTGTATATATCTAAGTAAGGAGAACTGAAGCATCAAATGAAAGAATAGCAAAATTTATAGGAAAGAATGAGGAAATCCATTAATTTCACAGTTTCAGTCATGTCTTCTAGCAGCTAGATAATGCCTTATATCAGAGAATCATAGAATAGTTCAGGTTGAAGGGACCTAAAAGATCACTGAGTTCCAAGCCCCCTGCCATGGGCAGGGACACCTCCCACAAGCTCAGTGCCTTGTCCAGCCTGGCCTTAAACACCTCCAGAGAGGGGGCATCCACAACCTCTCTGGGCAGCCTCTTCCAGTGTTTCACCACCCTCACTGTAAATATCCTTTAAGTGAGCTACTTAAATAGCTGTCTGGTATCTACCAACTTTGCTCAGTTTGATTGTGGGGGACTTTCTCTTTAGGAGTGTTTGATTTCATATTCTCCAGTGGTGAAAGACAGGGCAGCTGATCCCTCCTTTTTACTTCTCTATTTCTAAATTTAAAGGAAGATGAAAAAAGCCTCACTGAGGGATACCTACTGAATAAATTTACTCTCAGCTTTTTGTAAGACACTTTAAAGTGAGAAAGTAGAGGAGTTTGACAGTCTCTAGGATTTTTTTTTTACTTATGGCTTCAGGATTCAAGACTATTCATGTTAAAAAAAAAATCAAGGTTTTGAATACTGTTCTCAAAATACTGCATTTATTTTAGCAGTATCTACTTCTTTAAGGGGACTGGATCCTTTTACCTTGGTAGAAATCCTGCCTAATGTGGATTAGAACAGCTGCAGATACCCAGTAGATGTTTTGGGCATGGCCTCATTTTCAGTTCTGATGAATCATCTCTTCATAAACTAGTCTCTTTAATTAGTAGGATTTTAACGTGTTTAAAACTCTCACTAAAGATCAATTCTTACACAGTTTGACTACAGGAAGAATTACTTCATTTTTCACATTTTGATTCTTTCTAGACTTGTTTTGGAGTTCTGGAAAAAAAAAAGCCACAGGGGCAATGTCACAATAAATGTCATGAATTTGTGTTTTTTAAATGGGCTCTTTTTCTTTCTATTGATAGAATGCAGCAACCTTTGAGGATATTGAGAAACCAACATCAACTTACCAGAAGACCAAGCCAGTAGAAGCTGGTAAGGCATTGGCCACAAATCTTTTCTTTGGGAGGTGATGATGTTCAAAAACCCAGGATATTCCAGTTGTTGTAGTTTGAGAGAATCATCTAGAGGGAACTGCAGGTATTTTCAGGTCTCTGGCAACCTCATGTGCTCTCTCTCCTCCTTTTAGAGGTTGTTTTTGTTTCTTTTTTTTTTCCCTTGAACATTATCAGAAGTTGAGGAAGGGGAGAGACAGAAGTGTCTGACTAGATTGAGTAGGGGAGCAGAGTGGTGGAGACTGTACTAGAAAGGAGAGGAAGGAAAAATGTTGCAAAAGTTTTTATGTGGGAGAGAGGTTTGAAATTGAAAGGGGAGCAGGAGAAAGGATAGGAGAACTTTCTCAAACTGAGGTCAGAGAAAAGCAGAAAGATGTTCATTCTGTACCAAAATCAAATTCCACCCTACCTTTATGAAGAACCTCAGACAACAACATTTGAGGTGAATTCTTTTTTTTTTTTTTTCTGATATTACAGTTGCTAATAAAACAAGCAGCATCCGAGCTAACTTTGAAAACCTAGCCAAGGAAAAAGAGCAGGAAGACCGAAGGAAAGCAGAAGCTGAGAGAGCACAAAGAATGGCTCGGGAGAGACAAGAACAGGAGGAGGCTCGCAGGAAACTGGAGGTCAGTGAGATTCAAATCCCATTTGAGCAGCGTGTCTCATCTGTTTTCAGTGCTATGCTGTGAGAAAAGAGGATCTTTTAAGGAAAGATACTTTCCTGCCACCTGGGTTTTAAAGCTCTTTTTGTTTCCCTGTGCAGTAGATGTCTTTTCCCTGTCTGTGAATGCAGCTGTCTAGCAGTGTGCAGCAGATATATGTCATGCATCAGACAGGGTGAGAGGGTAGTAATACTATATATTTTTTTTAATTTAGCCTATCCCAAATTATATATGCTAGTCTGGACTACTGATCTTTGCAAGCTGACCTTTTCCTGCTGTGTTTCTACCTTTTGTGGTACCAGATTCCCTTGGGCACAGAGCAGCTCCTAAGAGGAAAGACATTTAGTCCCTACAAGGCCCTGTATGAATGCTTATTTGAGAAGTTCAATACCATGGAGATAGCTGGTGATGCAAGTTATTTGGATTCAGTACTGCAGAACATGAGGTGTTGCCACCCATTGGTATAACACATACCCATGAGGGATAAAATCTTCCAAATGTTAATTGAATCTTAGTTTGAGAATTAAGGAAATCAGTGTAGTGTTGGCACTGCCAAGAGCTTTGTGATTTCTGGGTTGTTCATTAGCAAAATAATTCCAGGAAATGTTTAGTCAGAAACTACATGTCATCTGCTTTGGAGAATTTGAGTATTTTGTGAAAGTGCTGCAGAAATGGACTGGTGCATTGATAGCAACTTGCCTTTGGTGCCTGTTGGTTTACTTTGTTGGACACTGCCTGAGGGCCTGCAGCTGTCTGACCTTTCCTCTTGTTGTCCAGAGTTTCTGTGGCAGTTTCCTTTGTGGTTCCCTGCTAGTGCTTGGATTTCGTGGCCTCACAGGGAGTGGGAAGCAATTCCTATTGGTGTAAGGATAGCCCCCTCTCTGCCCCTGCTCCTTCACTGCTTCTTTTACAGGTACTAGTTATACTAAAGAGAACTGAACACAGGGCACAAAAAGACAAGCATCTCCTAAATTCTAAATAAATACTAGTTAGTCACACATGGGCACTGAGACTTAACAACTAACCAGTATGCAACAGTGATGCTGGAGCAGCATGCTCCAAATAATGCTCATACTGTCCCAGGCAGGAATAAGCTGTAGGGAGATTGAGCAGATCCTGATGAAAAGTAGATGGCACAGGGAAGATGGTCAGCCTTGTCACTTTCATCATTGCCACTTGGTCCACCAAAGAGGAAAATGCTTGTCTAAGTTTGTCACTGTGGGATGGTGCCTGGCTCTGAGGGAGTTTTCCTATTTCCTTCTTTCTTCTACCTCTCTCTCTCCTCCTTTGTTTATATTTTCCACAAAAAGTATCTTTCAGTATTAGAGCCAATGTAGGCTGCTGGCTGCAGACCCCACTAGTTGATCTTGCATATGAACTTGTCTCTGTGAGACATCTGTAATCCAGGAGAGACTCTCAGATGGTTTCTCAGATCTGTTTGCTCTTTTGCCTAATGACAAACAGGGCAGACTTGGTTTCTCAGATGTGGTAGATACTTCCCCTTGGAGGGATGCTGCTGCAGGATATCAGAGTGTGGTGTTCATCTGTGTGGTCTAACTCCTCACAGATCTAAACTTGGTGTAAATCATTTGTAAGTATGAAAAATGCAGTCAAAATACACGTTACTTCACATTAACTGAAGGAGTGTGGCTGCTAACAGTACTGCTCTTGACTCATCTTGGTCCTGATGCCTGCAAAGCATCTGTTACAGTCACAAAGAAGTGAAAAATTAACTCTCACAAATATAATGTGTAGTTAACCCCAACCAGTCCCCCTGCCCTGTTTGTTGGTTGGCTCCTGGGCTCTGCAGTTTGCATCAGTGAAGGCCAGGCCAGTGCTGGGTCTGAAACAGCTCTGCAGTTCTGGACTCTTTTGTGTGGTGTGTAGCTTGATTTCTGAAAACTGCCAGCTTCCTCGTGAGCTCTGTTTGAAATTTGGCAAGTTCTAGTTGTATAGGATAGAGAAATCTCTCCATGTAGAGTGATTTCTGCTTTTTAAAATCTTCTTTTCTTTCAACTTACCACTTCTTTTGCCTTATGACAGCAAGATGTAGTGTTGAGCAGGTGTTCACTGCATAAATGGAAGTTCATCTCCATGTATGAATGATTTCTTCTAAGGTGCCTTCAATAGAATCCTAGCATTGGAAGGGATCTTCAAAGGCCCATCTAGTCCAACCTCCCTGCAGTGAGCAGGGACTAGATCAAGTTACTTTCATCCCTGTGTACTTTACAGACTTTTAATGCCTTACCCCAAGTACAATTTGA
Source organism: Turnix velox (assembly GCA_013400935.1). Lineage (NCBI taxonomy): Eukaryota > Metazoa > Chordata > Aves > Charadriiformes > Turnicidae > Turnix > Turnix velox. Next base: position 12,179 of record VZTY01029670.1, on the reverse strand, counting down.
GTTTCCTCAGTGGAGCTTTGTGTCTGGGCATAGTTTTGGGTGTTACCACCCTGAGGTTGGCCCAATGGACTGGTGCTCACATTGCTACCAGCCTCTGTGGCTAGGGCAGGGCATTGTCCTGTTATCTTTCATTGTCCCAGCGAGGCNTGTGGCTAGGGCAGGGCATTGTCCCAGCGAGGCCTCTTTGTTTTTGTACTGGACCTGCTTTGCTTTCCAGTCACTTCTTCAGTTTTCTCAGTCTGACCTGTATAACAGTTTATCTGACTCTTTCATCTCAAACCTGAGACAATCCACTTGATGCTGTGCCTGCTTAATGGCTCTCTGTTAGTGACTGTTCCTTGGAGCCTTTATTTCTAACCAGTGGGGAGGAGATGACTGATCTTGCCAAAGTAATAGAACTTTCTGCTCACCTTTTGTCTGCCTGGCCGCGTGTTCTGGGCTGAGCAGGGGAAGAAGTTCAGCTTCTCCATCAGCAATCTTGCCATTCATTTTGGGTGATTGTGTGCTTGTATGTAAGATCTGTGCACAGAGGGTAGTGAATGGAAGCTTTTGTTACCCTTTTAGCTTTTCATTGAGGTTTCCTCCTGCTGAAGAAACAGTTTTCCAGAAGACTTCACATGTAGTAGCACAGGTTCTCATGAGTCATTGAACTGTTGTGTCTTTCTTTCTCAAAAATGACTTGCTTTCTTTACTGTTATTTTTGCTGTAAGTGTGGGTTAAATTCTTCTGCTTCATCAAATATTCTGTTGCCTGGACACAGATGAAGGTTTTTTGGTGTTTTTTTTTCCCATCACTGGTATTTAAACTTCACCATAACCAGATGATTAATGTTCTTCCAGACTGAGCATGTCCATGTGATTTTGCAGATACTGTGGGAGGCAGGACAAGGTTAAGGAGAAGCTGAAATGGGCTGTGCTGCCCCTTGCTCACCAGCTGAAAAATCACGTGTGCCATCCACAGATAGTGCAGAGGGTGGAAACTGACTTTGATGTAGGTGAACTTTATTTCTGGAGGTGAACTTCCTTGCACACACAGAAAGTTCTCTCACTTTAAGTATGTAGGTGGGCACACGTACTCCCACAATGGGAATGTGCATATGGACTGCATTCCTTCCAGAGCCCTGTTTACCCGTGAGCCTTTCTCTCCTTTGCTTTTCACATTTGTCACGTACTCAAAGTGTTGTTCAGGGAGCTCCTCTGTAACTGCTGGTTCAAACTGATGGGTGTCTCATGATTTATCTGGCTTTAGGGAACAAGGCAGGCTTCTCTTTCACATGGAGTGATTCAGTGTGAAGAAACCCAGCTTGGGGACTGTGGAATTTAAATGTTATAAGGAAATGACACTGTGGTTATCCTCCAGTGCAGTCTGGATGGCAGAGACTATTTTCTAGGACAAATTATTGAAATTGTTGCCATGTTTGACACTGTTCATGAGTTGGTGCTCATTAATTTTTCCCCAAACTTAGATTTGACTTCCAGTAATTACTTTGCTGGTGTTATTTTTATCTATAGCTTGGGAGTTAAAAGGGAGGGAGGGCTTTTCACATCAGGAGTGACTTTTTCTAGAAAGCACAGAACCAAGCTTTGAATTGTTTTCAAAGCCAGCTCTGTTCTCAAAACATGCTTTGTTTTCTGTTAGATGTATTTTTTGAGCTGTGACAAACAAAGGAAAGGACGAATTTGGTTTGTGCCAGAGTTCTATCAGTTCATCTCCACTGTTTCTCCTGAGGATCCTTTGGGGACTTAGAGTTTGATGGAGCTAAACAACTGGAATGCAGTCTCCCATAACACATCATCTCCCTCCTTTTTTATAATAATGTTTCATCCTAGATCTACAGTTTTCTTTTTCCCTGTGGTAGAGCGAGGCAGAATCAAATAGCTTAGAGTCTGTTGGTTTGGGGGTTTTTTTCATTGTTTTCTAAAAAGAAAAAATCTTTAGATTGTGCAAGCAATCTAGCATTTCTTGCAGTAGAGTATCCTGACTTGGTAATGATGATTGTGAATTTGCTCTCTGATTCACTGCTGGGAAGGCACAGTGTGAAATGTTTGAGCACCAGAGGACTTGATTCAGATCCCCAGAATAAAAAGGCAGTTCTGCCTGTGTTTCTACCTGAATGTTTGAATCCCTCATTGTCAGTGTATAGGACTTTGTTTTGTCTGTGCTGTGCAGTCTTTTACCTTGGCAGGTGTTTTGCAGACCTGCAAGAGCTTGTGCTTTCTTCTTATCAGAGTTATCAGTTGCCTAATTAGAACATACGGGCTTCTCTTAACTTATGCTAAAATGGGACGTGAGGCCCAGCCAGCTAATGAAAGGAACAAATATATTGAGCACAGAAACCCTGCAGCTCCTATGGAAACGTGCCCAAGAACATTGAGTACTCAGTTTTTAAAGACAAGTGTGAATACCTACTGTGTGGGTTTTGTTTCTTCACTTTTATCTCTTCTGCCTTGCTGTGTTTCTGAGGTTTTAGTGTACAGCCTGTCTCAACCTTCAGATAGGTTTCATGCTCCTGTTTCTGCTCCCTGCTTGCATCAGTTTATTTTCTGTCTTTCTTCTTGGGAGGGGCTTTTCTTCTTCAGTGTGGTGATATCAGTGATTAAACCCCACTAAAGTTTTTCTTTCAATTAAGGAGCAGGCTAAAGCCAAGAAACAAACTCCACCGTCATCTCCTACCCCGCAGCCAGCTGAACAGAAGGCACCCTCAAGCCCAGTCTATGAGGTTTGTTGCAATCTCAGAATTGCTGGATTTTGATGCAAAGTGTAGAAACATTTTTACCAAACCCTGCTGAACATCATCTGGGTTTCCACAGGATGCGGTTTCCTATGCAGCAGAACCTGCCCAGGAGAATTCCAACACAACGTACCCAGCCACACGCGAGGCGGAGCCTGCCTACAAAGCAGAGTCGGACTACCAAGAAGCAGTGAGCCAGAGAGAGGCAGAATATGAACCAGAGACTGTCTATGAAGTGGCAGGGGCAGGAGACCACTACCAAGCAGGTAGAGTGTTTGTTTCCAACATGAAGCCCATTAACATAATCACAGGATGGTTTGGAAGGGACCTTAAAGATCATCTAGTTCCAACCCCCCTGCCTTGGGCAGGTACACCTCCCACTACACCAGGTTGCTCAGTGCCTTGTCCAGCCTGGCCTTAAACCCCTCCAGGGATTGAGAGGGCTTCCACAACCCCTCTGGGCAACCTGTTCTAGTGTCTCGCCACCCTCACAGGAAAGAACTTCTTTCTTGTCTCCAGCCTAAATCTCCCCTCTTCCAGTTTGCATACCCTGATGTCTCCCAACCTTCTTAGACACTATTTACCTGTGCTACAGTAATTTGCTACATTACCTTGATTCTCACGACATAGATGAAAGTATGCACTACTTGATTACACCGGTTCAGGACCTCTGGATGGCATTTGGCTTGTTTAGATTTATTATTTATAAAAATATTAAGCACCATCAGAAAGAAACCCATTAAGAAGCTGGTATCATTCAAACAGGTGCATAATTTCCCTGAGCACAAGAGTTCCAGTCATGTCCCTGGGCAACAGCTTAGTAAGTCTTTGCTGATAGCACTGTCCCAGCTTTCTCAGGTCCTAGGTCTGATGAGACTTTTGAGATTTCCCACCAACAAACTTGAGTTAGGAAATAAAACATTTGGCTGGAGCAAGGTTGAAATGACTTTTGTGAGATGACACTTGGAAGAATTACAGCGCTCTCTGGAGCATCAGCTCAAAAAGAGATGCAGAGAGAGCCATTGCTGAGGTAGCTCAATTTGAGAAGAAAGCACAGAAATGGAGGAGAAATGTGTGTGGAGTCAGGGCTGGTGCTGGCCTAACAAGCCAAAAATACTTAGTGATGGGTGTGATGTGCTCTGAGCTGTGAGGGAGATGAGAAGGATGTCTGAAAAGTGGTGAAACTGAACTAAGACAATTATTTTAAATCCCCATTTTTCTCCTCTCTTCTGGTTATTAAATTAGAGGAGGGTGAAGAACCAGCCTGCTTGCTCTGGTATGAAAACTGGGAAATTTAAAACAAGTCCCTTCTGCTCCTCAACATGCACCCCAACAGGATATTAAATAATCTCTCACACACTGATCTTTGTCTCAGTAAAATATATTTTACAAGTATTTTCTTTTACATTGTCTTACTTGCTTACTTGTGAACGCTTCCCTTCAGGCTTTGTGTGTGATTTAGGGACAAAACCCATTCCAGAAGGTACATCAGCACTGCATAGTTCCTCTGCAGGTTAGCAGTAGAATTCAAGGAGGAGCATCACAGAAAAGAACTTGGGGAGATAAGTGGTGTGCTTCATGCTTTTGATTTTTCTTCTCCCTCTTTTTTAGAAGAAAATGGTTATGATGAATATGAAAATGAACTTGGAATTACAGCCATAGCCCTTTATGATTATCAAGCAGGTGAGTAAAGCTCTTGTTTTTTAACCTTGTCTTTGAAACCCTTCTGCACAGCTGAGTCTGAATTCTTTTCTTTGCTCTTCATTGCATAGATGTGAGATGAAGATATGAACAATTAGCAGTTTAGTGATTTATCAGTGGCTTTGAACCACTTTTGAAAACTGTTTCTGGAAACAGTGGATGTTTCCAAAAGCTGCTATTACCAAGCATTAACACTCTCATTAAACCCTTGGGGGTGTGTGTAGTTGTTTAAAATCATGACTGGCTAATTCTGAGGAGGGATCAAGCAGTGAAGTGTTTCTCAGTCTGTTGGGTAGCAATTGTTGCTCCCAGTTTGAGATGCAGCAGAAAGTATTGGGTTGGAGGGGCCTTTCAGCGGCCCTGCAGTGAGCAGGGACATCCTGCACCACATTGCTCAAAGCCTCAGCAAGTCTGGCTTTGAATATCTCCAGGGATGAGGTCTCCAGCACCTCCCTGGGCATCCTGGGCCAGTGCCTCACCACCCTCACGGGGAAGAACTTCCTCATATCTCCTCTAACCCTGCCCTGCTCAATTTCAAACCATTGTCCCTTGTCCTATTGCAGTAGGTAAGAGCAGGGGTGTGCAGATGTTGGTAGGTTGCCTGCACCTGTGCCAGCACTGACACCCTTCACCTCTCTCCTTCCAGCGGGTGACGATGAGATTTCCTTTGACCCAGATGACATCATCACCAACATCGAGATGATTGATGACGGCTGGTGGAGGGGTGTCTGCAAAGGCCGATACGGGCTGTTCCCCGCAAACTACGTGGAGCTGAGACAATAAAGACTGTTGTCTACTGGTGATGCCTTAATTCCCCAGTCAATAAATCTGACTCAATACACTACAAATCATGATGCTTTTCTGAGGACAGAGGGGTATATGCATACTGCTTTTATATTTAATACTTTGCTGATGCTTTTTAAAATGTTTATGCCACAGAAATCGCTAATATATTGTAACTACTCTGTTCTTCACTTGAGGCTCTTCAGATGGTTTTCATGCATTTGGAAACCTTCCTTCTCTGCCAAATTAGCAATTGTCATAGAAAGCTTTTTTTCCAGGACAATTAGCTGTGTGTTGTAATATTGCATGTTTTACTCGTGAGTGGATTTACTTAGTGTTTAAGTCTAGTTAGTCTTCCATTAAATGTTTTCAGCTAAGGAAATCATGGCTGTGCAGGTTATTTGCATTTCCACTGAGCAGGGGTGGGGAGGACGGGAGAAGTGCATTATTCAAATTTCTTTTTCCAGATAGAAGAGAATGCTTGAGAGTTGCAGCTAATCAAATACTGTCCAATATTTATGGAATATTAATGTTATGAAGGAAACAGTCTGGTTACTTTTTCCTTCTTTTGAAGTTCCTCGTCTCTTAAATTGATGATTCTCTTTTTTTAATTTATTCTTTTTCCTGCTCCTGCTCCTCCTGTTGGTGTCATGCCAGAGAAGGGCTGCAGGCCCTCTGGCCCTGATTGCTTGTCCCCACGGGTTTTTTTGTTGCTTTTTGGTTTTGTTTCGCCCTCCTCTTTCCTAGGGGAACTTGGAAAAGATACTTACACAAGTGTTGAGTCACTTGGTGAGATTCCTACTTGCTCCAAGGGAAATTGGTGTCCAAATCTCTGCGACTCCCTGCAGGAACAGGAGAAGAGAGGCGGGGTGGGCCTGCACTGGTGGTGTGTGTGCAATATGTCCTTTGTCCTGTGAGAGATGCCCTGCTGTGCAGACACCTTGTCCTGTGGAACCCTCTTGGAGTCCAGGAGTGCAAGTTACAAGATTGAAATCCCATAGAAATGATCCCAGAGGATGATGGGTTTTTTTGTAGGCTGGGCAGAAACTTTGTAAGGTTTTACAAAGGAAATGAAACCTGTTGTTAGCCAAAACCAAACCTGAAATAATTCTCCTTCTAGAAAGCTGATTTTTGTAGGCTGGTAAGGTCCCTATCACAGAGAGCGAGTCGCTTCTTCTGGTGCCCATGTTCAGTGTGTGTTCTGTCTGTTTCCACCTGCTGATCCGAACACGAGTGGCAGAGCTGGGGCAGTAGCTAAGAAAGAAAGCAAAGAAATTTTATAAACTGTAAATTTGGATCAATGGACTACAGAAGACCTATCTACATGATAAAAGGTTTAAGGTATCTCAGAAGAAGGCATCATGTTGAACCAATTCTTGGATGGTTGGGACAATCCTTAATGAATGTTCTATGTGTCATGATTACATTATTTTGTTTTTTCTTTTTTCCCTTTCTATGGTCTCATTTCTGTGTTGTACCTGCATTACTAGGGTTGGGTTTTATATGCTGTTTATTTTATCCAATTTTGCATAGAACACCTCATAGGGATATGATTTTTTTTGTAAAATGAAATATTCCAATAAACTTTTTGAACCATCAGCGTGAAATATTTCTGACTGTTGCTTTGTCAGGCTCCTCAGAGGAGTTGGTGTTGTCTGAAGTTGGGCACAGTGGGGCAGTGGGTTTGGGGTCACAATGATTTAATGTCTTGTAAAGGAGAGAGGGAGAGGGGAAAGGGGATGGAGGAAATGGCTGTTTGGTAGGTGCTAGGTGCCCACCATGGTGGCTAGTGGATGTAGAGTGACCAGAGTGGTGGCCACTGCTGTTGGGTGACCTTTGTGTGCATACAAGGTCCGTGCTATGGTGGCCACTGGGTGTCCATCATGATGTCCACTGGGTGCACGTTAGGTCTCTGCTGTGGCCTTTGACACGCCATCAGGGAGCTGTTATGGTGTCCCTGCTAAGGTGGCTGTGCCACAGGTGACCCCAGCTGCCAGGATGGTCAATGCCTCAACCCCTGACACCTGAGCAGTTCCAGCAGTTCTTGCTGTGGTTCCTTCACAACCTTCATCCTTCATGGGAATGGGACACATGGACATGAGGGGACAGGAACACACAGGCATCAAGGGGCTGGGGCACATGAGTGTTGTGAGAGCAGGGAAATGTGGGGCATTGCAGGGATGGTGTCACCTGCGCATCATGGGGACAGAACAGAGGGAGAAGTGAGGGTGCAGGGAAAGCTGCTCTCTGCTGGGAGTAAGTGGGGCTCTACTTGGGATGAGCTGCTCCTCATTGGGAGTAAGTGAGGGCGAGCTGCTGCTTGCAGGGAGTTCATGGAAGTCTGCTGGGAGCTCCCCCCTGCTTACTGGGAGCAATGGGAAGAGGGATAACGCTTTCATTTTAGGAGCTACCTGTGCCGATTGGACTCAACTGGGGCTGGTTCATACTGGGAGCAATGGGGTCTGTGGACTGAGATAGATTAGAAATTGACTGGTGTGAACTGGGACTCCTCAGGTTTGGGGGGAGGTTTCTCTTTTTACTCCTCCCCCAGGTCCTGATGCAGCCCCAGGATGAAGTTGAGCCACGGATGGGTAAGGACCCCCTTGCCACCACTGGGAGATGCTCCCTGGGTCGCTCCCCCTTCTCCCACTCCCAACTTCAGGTGGTGTCCCCTGATCCTCCCCACACCCCTCTACCTCTGGGTGCTGCTCCTTGAGCCTCCTAAATCCCGTATGGACCCTGCCTGCTGCTGCTCAACCCCCCCTCTATACCTCCAGTGCTGCACCTCCCAAGGAACTTGCTGCAGAGTTCCCCGAGTTGAGTGGGGCAGGATGTTGGGGATCCACTTACTGATGGAGTGGGGGTGGGCTCCTCTTTTGCTGGAGAGGTGTCACCTGGGGAGGCAAGACATGGGATTAGATTGCCCTTAAACTTTCAGTTTCTTTCAGCTTCCTGTCTTTAGATTTTTTTCTTCTCTCCAGTTTCCCTTCTGGGAATGTGTGCCTTGGGCCTTTGCCTTTGGGGCATGTGGGGGGCCAGGTACAAGAGTAGAAGGTTCTCAACAGCCCCAGGAGGCAAAGGGGCTCATTGCCATTCCTCATACCCCCTTGGGCACCACACCGATGCTCAAATTCAGACTCCCTGAGGCTAGGCAGAGAGGTGAGAAGCAATCATGTCTGTCTTAGGGAATTTCCTTAGTGATAAACAATGAGCTGAGCATCATGTTCAGAAAATAGAGTCCATGTTCAAAGAACATTCAAGAGCAAAAAAACCAGAAAAGTGCAAAAAACACTTCTCCCCCCCCGGCTAACAGTTGCTGAATGCTGCCAACACAAGTGAAGTGCAAAGCCAGAGGGGCAGCAAAAGTAACCCGGGAATAACAAGTCACTCATCCCCCTTGAGCTCCCTATTAGCCTTCTCTCCTGATCAGCCAGAAACTTAACACAAATCTAGGACCTCTAAGCTTTAACCAAGAAGTTGTGCCTCTTAAGTATCTACCGAGACCCACACACTAATAAATAACCTGCAACTTCTGATTGTGTTCCCACTGAGCCTGAATGCTTCAGAACTCCAGAGAAGACCTACAAATCTAGACCAGTAGCTTTCTGTCTACTGGACCCTGCTAAACTCCTGGTGTGCAGCAATAAACTCCCAACTCAACAGGCACTCAATTCCCCAGTTTACTGCACCAGACTCCCCAGCAGAGCTCCAAAAGGCAGCAGGACACCAAACACTATCTATGAGGAGAAGGGAAATGCAAAATATAAATATTTAAGGGCTAACCAATGAGCTAAGAGTGGGGCAAACCAAGGAGCTAAGGAGCAAACCAGCAGTCCAAGAGTCTTACCCAGGTCTTGACTGCAACCAAAGTGAGCAGCTCTCTAAAAGACTCCCTTATCAGGTTTTCACAGCCTCAAACTGATCCTTCCTTTGTTCAACATAACAAATCACACAGAAAATACCCAGCATCTCCTCAGAGGCCTGTTATTACATTCACCAACCCCCCTACACCAGACTGTGCTTCTCAGCAAAGACTTCCAAGCAAATCATTCCACAGTTTATCATTAAAAACCACAGTGACCCTGGCCACAAGAAGTCTACCACCAGACATTGCGATGCAACAAGCACCACTAGCAGCAAATATGTCAGTGGAAACCAGCTCATAATGTCCCAATTCACCCACTCATTTCCTCCAAAAAAATCACTTAATGGCACTTAAAGACACCCAGTAACACCCACAGCAGCACCTACCAAAACCCTGCTTCTTTCCAGCCTGCAACACCTAAAATCCAAAGAGCCACACTAGGAGTACACAAGCATCATCCTGCTCTGATAATAAGCACGTTGATGGCCATCAGCACAGCTACAGCACCACTAAGCTGCTCCACCCCAGTTTTCACCCAGACGGAGTGATGGACAGAGAAGGATCAAACATCCTCTCCCCAGAGGTCATGCTGGCACAAAATGCACATCTGCCCAGTCCCCAGATGTCCTGTAACACACATCCAGGGCTTACCTTGTCTCTTCAGCGAGGAGGCCACAGTTGGCTTATTCAGGCTGATCCTCCTAGGGTTGCCATGAGCCGAGGCTTGTACCAGACTGGTAACCTGGGTCCCTGAAGGATGGGATCAGAAAGATTCAGGACACGAGTCCTGGGGGTCAATCCTTGCTATCACAGCCGCCTTCTCTCCTTAGAGCAAGCTCCCACCACAGCTTTTCCCACCTCACCACCACCAAGAGCCACTAAAAGACCCATCCAGGCACAAACCAAACACCCAGAGCTTCTCTGAAAACTCCCACCAACACCACAGCACACAGGTCCAGCAGGTCACAATGGGGCTGCCTCTCCTGCCAAATTTGGGCTTCAGCCCCCATTCCATTCCTCCCCCCCATCCCTGCTGCAGCTGAAATGAAGGGAGGAGGCAAGAAGTTAATGCCCCGCTAACAAGCCCTAACAAGAAGCAGCCGTGAGGGCAGCACCAAGCAGGGCAATGGAAGAGGAGAGGTCATCATTAGCCTCCACACCTGTGTTTTCCCTCCCCTCTGCTCCCCCCCCACCAAAAACCCTGAATAATTCCTAAAAAAAAAAATTAAATATCCACCTACCTCCTAAAACACAGGTAAGGCCAGGTCATCCTCACTGGTGAAGGCACAGAGACAGGTGGGGAGGTGAATGCAGCACAGTGATGACTATGTTGATGATGACAGCTCCACGTGTGCAGGAGCCTGGCCGGGGCTAAAGCCTTGCTCCCTCAGCTCGTGGCCACAGGAAGCATTCAGGTAGCCTGGCTCATGCTTCTGGCTGGCTTTGCCCTTCCCCACCTGCACATTTTGGTGACCTGTTGCAGGTCACCCATGGGCTTGGTGGCCAGTTATCACAGGCTCCGCTTGGTCTCAGGGGAAGCCTGCAGGAAGCTGAGCACCCAGCTCTTCAGGGCCAGCAGGGTGGCCTCTGTCTGGCAGCCCAGGACCAGGCTGCCATTACTTTGCCACTACCCATTGTGCAGTGGCTTTGAGGAAGGAAGGAAGGCTGAGTTATGATAGTTCCTTCTGAGGTCTACATGGCTGTCTGCACCATCTCCAGCTCCATGAAACAGCATCTGTTCATTCACACCCCGCTTGGAGTAGACCTGGGTGGGGGTTCTCAAAGCCTAGGCCATCCAACACCACAGAGCTGCTGCAGTGGGGGCACCTGCAGATGCCCTACAAGGTGGCCTTGCCCATGTCCCACAGGAAGAGGATGTCTGGGCCTCACTGGTGTCAGTTCCAGCCTCCAGAAAAGCCTGGGGTTGGGGGGAGAAGAAGAAAGAAGAGAGCGGGGGGGAGGTGTTAATGGGGACTGAGCGAACAAGGGGGTTGTTAACAGAGGGGAGAGAGAACAAGGGGGTGAGTCCATAAAAGAGGAGTTAAAGGGAGGGGGAAGCAAAATGGGGATGATAACAGGGGAGTGGTTAACAGAGGGCTAGGTTAACAGAGGGATGTGGGAACAAGGAGGTGGGTTAAAGAGAATCATAGAATCATAGAATAGTTTGGGTTGGAAGGGACCTCAAGGATCATCGAGTTCCAACCCCCCTGCCATAGGCAGGGACACCTCCCACTAGACCAGGCTGCCCAGTGCCCTGTCCAGCCTGGTCTTGAACACCTCCAGAGATGGGGCATCCACAACCCCCCTGGGCAACCTGTTCCAGTGTTTCACCACCCTCACTTTAAAGAATTTCTTTCTTATATCAAGTCTAAATCTACCCCCTTCCAATTTACATCCATTGTTTCTGGTCCTCCCATCACGTATCTTATTAAAAAGTTCTTCCCCTGCCTCTCTGTAGGACCCCCTCAGGTACTGAGAAGTTACTATAAGGTCCCCCCTGAGCCTTCTCTTCTCCAGGCAACTCTTCTCTTCACCTGTCACTTCAGGACAGGTCCTGGAGCTTCTCCATTGCCTCCATCACCACATGAGTGGTCTTGGGAGGTCTCCCCAAGGCCTCAGTCACCCCAGGGTGTGGCCTAAAGTCTCCTCCCGGCTCCCGTCACCTCAGGATGGAGCCAGCGGCTTCCTCACGGTGTCCATCGCCTCAGGAAGGGGCATGGGGCTCCAGGCAACTTTCAGCCACCTCAAGATGGCACCTGGGGTCGCTACAAGGCCTCCATCCCCTCAGAACAGGGACCTGGAGCCTTCCCTCGATACCTAACGATACCTGGTTGTACCCTAAAGGAGGCCGGAGACCTGTCTGCGAAGACGACCAGTACCTTCACACCGCCACCATCGCCTGCCTCCATCCCGCCTCGCCCCTCAACGGCCGCGCGGCCCTTCGCACCTATTGGTCGGTTTGAGTCACGTGGCGAGCCGCAAGGCTTGCTGGGAAATGTAGTCTGCGGCACCGCGCCCCACCCCGCGGCGCACATTGCCCGGCATCCCCTGCTACTGGCAGAATTTAGCTATTTCGCCTTCTCTCTCTTTCTTTCTTTC
>VZTY01029669.1:0-11128 GCA_013400935.1 Turnix velox | reverse complement strand
CAGAGAGAACTCCTCTTGGCTTCTATGCCAAATGATGTATCAGTCACACTGTCATGGTAATCTATGACCCAGCCTCTCCATTGTTTTGTTGATTTTAAATGTCTTAATTTTAATTACATGAATTAGAGATGGGGTTAGCTTCCTTTATCTGCCCTTATTCTAAATTTAAAACAAATTAGATGTTAAACAGTGACACTGGTATAATGATGTGGAAGAGGGTACATAGTGTAAAAGCCTGAATGTAATTTTAAGGAAGCATCTTGCATTGCTGAGTTTTTATTTCCCTGTCCCATACAAATAGTTCCAGCATCACTATGAGAAGGGCACAGTTTACATGTATGATGTGCTGCCATTTGTGCAGCACACAAGGTAAAAGGTAGTCTTGGAACAAAACAGTGACCTTTTTTTTTTTTAGTAACTAAAGTTTGCTTATAACACTGGCTCCCTTCTTCCTATTCAGTACTTCACCAACCGGAGGGATGAATTTGAGGGGACAAGGGAAAGCATCCTTGTCTGGCTCACAGAAATGGACCTGCAGCTGACAAACGTGGAGCACTTCTCAAAAAGTAACTTTGATGACAAAATGCGCCAGTTGAAAGTACGTATCCTTATAAAGCAATTGTTTAATATATTAGGATGACCTCTCTTGACAGAGTCACGTACATTTCTGAAACTTCACAATAGCCAACAAATCCCTGTAGGGCTTCATTTGTTTTAAGATGCCACTAAGTTGTCAAGACTTATCCTTTGAATCGAGGTTAAGCTGTTCATTCCTCAAATTCAGATTCAGTGGTAAAGTTCAGTTTTACTTTGCCATTTTCTCCTCGCACGGAGGGGCAGTGGTACCTGGTCTGGAAAGGAGCACATGCAGATTAACAGTAAAACCCATGTTCCTAAATTCACATTTTTTTTCTGTTGATAATACCTTTGACTTGACATTAAGATAGATTCTCTCCTCTAAGAACATAATTTTTCAGTAGAAACTAACAGAAATAAGACAGCAAGCACTGCAATGATTCTAAATACGTACTAGTTCTTTGCTATGTGCTCATATGGTCATTTGTTCTTCCCCCTGCACTCTTACTTGGTTTGGGATGTAGATTTACTGTTACGTAGGCCCAAAACAACCAAACTTCTTTGCTACTGAGTAAAAGATTGTATGTATCCAACAGATAAAATAAACTCTGATTAGCTGAACTGTTACATTGTGATGCCTGGAGGCTCAGGATACTGCAATTCTATAAATGTACAGGAGTGGAAAATGCCACTCTGTAATCCTGCTAATAAAACAAACCTCTGAACCTCTTCCACAAAAAGATACTTGCCAAATTAAATCAGACAGCAACGTCAATTGCTGCTTTTCTTTCACCGCAGTGAGGGAGGGGAAAAAAAGGACAAACTTCAGGCTGGCAAGGGGCATTGCTAAAGTATTTCTTTCTCTTGTGTGTTCCAAACAGGGTTTCCAGCAGGAAATAACACTAAACACCAATAAGATTGACCAGCTAATTGTTTTTGGGGAGCATCTGATTCAGAAGAGTGAGCCTTTGGATGCTACAGTGATTGAAGGCGAATTGCAAGAACTACATCGGTACTGTGAGGAAGTGTTTGGGCGAGTTGCCCGGTTCCATCAAAGACTGACTTCAAGACATCCTGTAAGAAGCAAGGCTTGTTTTGATTCTTGCAGCAATGCTTGTTTTCATGCAAGATTTTGTTGTTTGAGCTGCAATGCTTATTGCTTAATCCCTAGCAGCTTAATGAATGGTTTGAGCTCAGAGGGGTCAGGAGCTCCTCAATAGCTGTGCCAGCTTTGCTAAACCTTTGTCACCAGTCTTGTCTCTTCTTGTCTCTTCACACCTCTTGTGTTGGGTCTCCATCTGCAGAATCTGACAATAGTGCAGAAGTAATTCACAGAGTTAATATTTAGACAGTAGTCGTTTGGGGGCTTCAAAAACCATTTTGGTGTTCTTAATATCACTTTGTTTAAATTCAATAATGTGCATTGAATACCTCTTTATGGTTTTGTTTCTGGGGCTTCATCTGTCCACTTTCTTGGTGGGAACTCTGATTGGTAGTGTCACACTCTTTACTTTTCATTGGGAACTGATTCTCAGTTCACTTTTCCTCTAAAAGAAAGAACATCTGTTATAAAGCCAGGGAGAAGTAATGTCAATATATCTGAGTATCTGCTTGAGCTTCATTTCATTGCTGATACGTGCAGGTCATTTGTAAGAGTAAACCTTGCCTTGGGAATCAGAGAGATGTTATGGTGGAGATGGAAGATCAGCTGCTGATGTGAGGATTATTTTGGCAAAAGAGGAAGGAGGCAAAAATGATGCTTCCCTGTAATTTTTGGCATACGGTCTTCAATTCCTGCAGCTGAATGCAAAACAGTCTGCAGTAGTATTGTGTGGCTCCATCATTAACTCATTAAGCAGGGTGGTTGTAATAAGCAATAATTGTTATTTATTTTTAGGGATCTGACAATGAAGATGAGACCTCTGGAAGTGAGACAGATCCAGAAGACTCCAGAGAAATCCAGAATGATCCTTGGCATAAGAAGGCCATCTGTGAAGAGGCCTCTTCACCACAGTCCCTTTGCCACCTTATGCCCCCTACTCAAGGTCATGAAAGATCAGGCTGTGAAACCCCTATCAGTGTTGACTCCATCCCACTTGAGTGGGATCACACAGGTGATGTGGGAGGTTCTTCCTCTCATGAAGATGAAGAAGACGCACCGTACTTCAGTGCTTTGTCAGGTGAGAACCAATTGCCAGCTGTTTTCTCTGTCATGGACAGCTGCTACAAGTTCCTGTTTGGGGAGGGAAGGGGATTGAGGTCTTGCTTCCATGGTGTGGATTGGTGTTCAAGTACTATTAATAGATACGAGCAGTCTCATCTCTTAGATTTCTTGTTGAAGAGAATAGTGTTGTCTAAATCCAACTTACATTTTCAGAAACATAATGTTTTTAGAAACCTTATATTTTAAGAATGTTTGATGAAACTTCTTGTTTTATTCTTTTGTCTCTGCTGTCCCTCAATTGTTTCGCTTGTTTTTAATAGCTGGAAACTGACTAGTGAGGAAAATGACATTATTCTTTTTTCAGATGTAGAAATCACTGAAAATCCTGAGGCATATCTTAAAATGACCACAAAAACTTTGAAAGCATCTTCTGGTAGGCACCTGCTAGTGCATGTGTCTGAACATGGCAATCTCCCTGTGCTGCACGCTATACTCCTCAACCTCTCTCATATGTAATGTCTGACTTCCTGCCTTGTGTGGACACCATGTCTCATCCTGTCATGGTGTTCTTATGCTGCAGAATTCACATATACATTACAAAGCACAGTCAAGAACATACCATTTAGATTTTGCCTGGTACATGACGAGGTGGTTAACACACATTTCATTGCATTGATCCAGTCTTTTGGTACTTTCTTGGTGGTTTGCTCTGGGTATTATCACTTTTTTGGTTGTTGTTAATTTTGACTGCGTATTTGCCGAAGGAAATTATTCCAAGTCTGCAAGTATTTTTAGTGGTTTATGCATGACAGAACTGTGTGTGTCCTGTCTGTTAAGTCCAAAAAATGTTCTCCAAACCTGGACTTGTCTCTACTTGTCCCTACAGAAGTGTATTGCAGATGTGTGATAGTATTGCTGGGATGTGAACTTTCCAAAACCAGAGTGCAGCCCTTCTCTTTTGAATACTTATACCTATATTGAAGCATATTCCAGAAGAACACAGAATGTCCCATAACTGCATGGCTCTCATCTCATTACCTTTGAAACACTGTTACATTTTGCAAATGTGCATGCTTTGCAAGGAAAGCTGCAAAACTGCCATTTTTATGCCATAACTTGATGCCATTTTATTCAGAGCGCTTGCTAACTTAATACAAAGCAACAGTTTCCTTGTGGAGATGGGATTTTGCACTCACAGCATATGGTTTTGGTTTTATTTGTTTCAGGAAAGTCTGTTCCAGAAGCTCATACATGGCATTCTCCAGATAGCCCAGTATGCAGGAAACAACGCTACAACCAGGCAGAGGTGGTTGGAACTGTGTTGTCTGGTCCAGAGACAAGTACTCCCTATAAGGCAGACTATGTGAGTTGGGGGCTCTGTGGGCTCTGAGTGAACGCTATGAAGCCTCTTTGTTGCTCCTGTGCAGCTCCATCCTGTCCCCTCCTCCAGCATCAAGGAAAAGAATTATCATGGAGGCAATGTTCACTTCATGGGACTTAGGCATTATTTCTGCCTGCAGAGGCAACCTGTGAGAGTCTCTATCCACCCGCTAAGAAAGCTTCTCTAAAGCAATTCAGAACAATCAGCCCAAGCTCCCAAACAGAATCAGTGTCTGACACAACTTATTCCTCTGTTGTCACATGACAAATCTAGGAGAATTTGAGGAAATGGTGTGAATTCCCTGCTTTGATACTGACATTTCTCCCTCTCCTAAGCAGATGATTTGAAGGATCATTTTCTAGCATGCAGCTCCCATTGAGTGAGGAGCTCCAGAAAGCACTGCTTTGCTTCTGGGCACTGAAAAATGTGCTAAAATGGCTACTGTCCATTGGGACCTCAATCTTGGTGGCTCTGACAGCAGTTGCCAAGCTCAGCAGGTTTGCACCACTTGTCAGCATTCTTCCATGCACAAGACTGGTACCTGGCTGCTTTGTTCATCATTAGTTGAGTTAGAGCCTTAGAGTCTAGCAGAGAATGTCAGCAAAGGTTGTCTGGTAGATGTAGTGCAAAACTTATTAATTTGCCATGTCCAGTCTTGTAATAATTACTGTCATTATTGTCTTTGCTTATTGAAAAGGCACAGAGAACAAGGATAAACCATTAGCTAAAAAAGATGCAGAAGCCCAGTGCTAAATTTCTCATGCAAGACCTCAGAGGCAGCCCAGCCACCACAAAGTAACACAAATTAAGATAGACCTTTGACAGCTTGTTAACCTGCAGCACTCACCAACCCAAATGTCGTTCCAGGTGAAACAGCTCAGCTCTGCAAGCAGCAGCAGCAAGGATAAACCAACACCTGCTACTATCAGGGATGAAGAACCCCAAGGTGACCAAGAGCTTGTGAACATAGCAGCTGCAGAGGAGCAGCCAGGTACAGAGTGCTAGAAGTTGCTTTGATGTGGTGTTATTTATCCTGTGGCTCTGAAGGAGACAAAATGCTGATGTCACAACATTGGTCTTCCCTCTCCTCAAAATGAATGTGTTTTGCTAAGATTTGCTGAGCTGTCTTCACATCCCTCACTGTCCAACCTGTGTTTGCTGCTCTACAATTTCATGTTTTTTACCACTTCTGATCTTTTTATCACTCATAATATACCTCTATCTGTTTGCTTGTTGGAATGATTGAGAAAAATTTCACTTTAATCACCAAAGAAGTGTATCTCTTCCTAAAACAAGATTGCTATAGTTTGTTTTCTCAATTGTTTGGACTCCATATAACAAGATACTACAACTCCCATTTATTGAAATATTTTCTCAAAACTGGTAAAAGTATTCTCCGCTCTCCTCACTTATAGTCCTTTCTTCCAAGAAGGCCAACAAGCTGGTTCCCTTAAGTTTATAGGACTTCATTTTTGTTGTAGGTGAGAACAAATGTTGTAATGAGAACAAATGTACTGCAATCACAAAAACAAAATCAAGAGATAAAAAGAAGGCTGTAGTTGTATGGACCAGCATGGTTGATTTATCTCTCTGATTTCAACAATGAACTGGGATTGAAGCCTGCACGTGGGATGAATAAGAAAGTCTCTGAGATAGGCTTAGATATGCTTCCAGCACTAATGTTAGTGGCATCTCCAAATGCTTTAGCACTGAACTGATGAAACATAAACCCAAATCCTAGCTGTATATGGCAGGAATTATTTGGTCTTTAGAAGGATGGAGAATAANAAACATAAACCCAAATCCTAGCTGCTGGATCATACTTTGTCCTCTGATGAATTTTGGAGTCTAGGAAATCACAGCTAGGGTCATCAAACTCACTCTCCTTAAATTTGCTCTGTTCTTCCAGGTGAATTAAAAATATTCAGTATGTGGATAATTGGCCAATGATATGAAACTTTGACTGCAGAATCTCAAGAAAAAATGTGCCTGACTAACAAGCAGTATATGGCAGGAATTATTTGGTCTTTACTTATAAAACTGTATTATGTACTCTTCACCTTACTTAAGATTAAAATTTTGTTCTTCTGTCATTTGTAGGCATTATTGATAGATGGGAGGTCATCCAAGCTCAAGACCTCAGAAATAAGCCTAGGATTAAACAGAAATTGCAGCCATGGCAGCAGCTGAACTCAGATCTCAGCGATGTCTCTGCTTGGCTTGAAAAAACTCTGGAAGAGCTGGAAAAGCTGCAAAAAGTTAAGCCCAGCAGCAGCCAGGAGTTGGAACAAAGGGTCAAGGAATTGAAGGTAAGTTTATGGCATGCTGAGGAGTGGGATTTCAAGATGCTGATGCTCTGTATCACTGTTTTTGTGCTCCTAGGGTTGGTAGTTAAGATTTTTCTGTCTTTGTATGCAGTGATTTGCAAGCAACACCCTGCATGTAACGTGCAGCCAGGCTGAAATAAAAATCCTTTTCCTTTCTATTTCTTGCAGAAACACTTTGTTTCCTGAAACAAAATGCCAAAATAGGGAGATTTGGGGTAGAATTCTTTCTTTGAGAGAGAATAAACATATAAATAAGCTAAATAATGAGGGCTTATACTCCCCAGATGCCTAGGGGACTGGATATTTTGGGTAATGTTACTGGCATTTTTTCTCTTTTCTGTGCCATTCTCCTTTGTGCAAGCCACAAACAGATTGAAAATTAACTGGGTCTATGGACTACAAATCTAGAATAATCTTTAAATTCTTCTCCTTAAATAAATAGCACTAGCTGAAGGATATAGCTTTTCAAAATGTGCAGTAGCATTTTTTCAGTCAGCAAATGCAGATTTCTCATCAAATGTTACATATTAATTAAAAGTGAGAAATAAAATACATTAAGACTCTAGCAATCTTCAGACAAGTAATAGAATAGTTAGAAAATAATGAATGTTTGCTGGCATGTGTGGTCATGTTTTGTTGCCTACCATGACTTTTAGCTTCCATAAATAAAGTAGGACAAAGTTAAGTCTTCAAGTTGAAAGAGCAAGTCTTCCTAACACTTGGAGTGTGAAATCCCTTTGTGTTGCCATTCTGCCAGCAGCCTTGCATAGTCACCCAAATCCTGGACCCAAATCCTAGGACTACTGTTCAGTTTAGCATCACGCTTAGATCATGCTTGCAAACAAGACACTGCAGGGCAGAGGAGGGATTTCTTAGGCATGTTGAGAGCATGCTTAATCCTGCATGTCCTTGGGTGTAGAACATGGAGAATAAACCTGCATTCCATTGTGAGACTTCAGTAAGAATTGTTCTGATCCCATTAGCCAACGTGGCTTAAGCACCAAGCACTATGGAAGGTTCAGTGACTCCTCAGAAGTGGAGGGAGGCGTTTCTCTTCAGGCTTGAACTGGATGTCTGATATATTCAAGAAGCAGAGCTTCACTTCTCTATTCTGCAATATCTGAAGAGGAGTCCATCTGTCTGTAAATCCCCTTGTCAGACAGACTGGCTTTCTATAGGTGTCTAAAAGAGCCAGCATGCAATGAGTCCTGAATTTCGTGAGGGGTCAGGACATCACAATTCTCCAGGATAAGTCAAATCCAGTCTGGCTGCAGACCAGCTTGCCAGTTTTTAGACTTCTGTGATGTATTGTCTGGTATTGAAAGAAACTTTGTATCTTTAAGGAGTGATAGAGGGTTCTTTGGGCATAATGTAATCTAGACTAGCAGTTTGAAACAAATGGAACTCAGATTTTGAGAATATAGATTGACACTCTTGGCTACAAAGGCTGCTGAGATAAGCAATCTGAGCTGTGCTAATTGTAAAACTCATCCTGCAGCTCCTACTTTTACACTTCAGGAACCCACTGCTTTAAAGACTTGAATACCCTTGGTTCTACTTGTAAATTTCTTGAAGGTACACAAGGTATTGTTTGGCATCTATTTTTTAAAAACAAACTTTTAAAAATACAGACTATACACTAATCTAAAGGTAGTTAGGCAATACAGCCATCACTTAGCAGATTCCATATTATTTCCTGCTGCACTTTTAAGGCAGAAAACCAGGCAGCGCTGCCATTTGAGAGGACCTTGGCAAGTCAGAGAAATGGCCTGACAGAAACTATCTTTGAAGAAAAAGAGCTTCTCACAATGGAATGTCTTGATGTGGCAACAGGGGCCCAAAGGGGATGGGTAATCTCAGCTCTATGAGATTTCTGAAATCTGACTGGACAAAGACCTCAGGAGCCTGCTCTGACTTAGAAGTTGGCTTTATATGAAGCAGGGGGATGAATTCAAGTGCCTGCATGAGGCATCTTTTCCATAATTACAAATTATAATTAGGTTCCTTATGAACAGGTTTTTTTGCTGGAGTAAGACTTCCAACTTGCAAAATTTATTATCTTTTCCATATGGATTAATTACTGCTTGAACTGCTTGAACTTCTGAATGCTAGTTCAAACAGGTACAACCAGTCTCTTCATGAGGGCTTCATTTCATATGGGTCTATAATAGCCATTCCTACATGTTGATGGTTCTCAGGCAGGTTGAGTTGTTCTTTAGAGCCTTCCTGAGTTCCTCCTTTTATGAGAACATCCTTGAAGTTGAGAGTAACAGCCTGTTTTTTGTTTGTTTGTTTGTTCTAAGCAACTGGAGAAAGAGCTTCAGGAACAACAATCTAAAGTAAACTCGCTTCAAGAACTCACTGCTTATGCACTGCTTAAATCAGATGATGATTACATTGAAGCTGGTGACAAGGTCCGTGTAATTGGATGTAGACTGAAACAACTTAATAAACAAATTTCACATGACTTAAAAACAATACAAGGAAAGCTGGTGAGTCAGACTTTAAATACTTGTTCATAGATCTTTCTTACTGAAAAGCAGAAACAATAAGAGTGTGAAGTTATTTATAAAAGATGGATGTAAAACTTAAGTACCTTTATAAGCAGAAAAAAGAAAACTACGACTGCACATATTAAAGAACTTCAGCATTGTGGGACTAGTACAGTATTGAAAGAGATTGTCTGGAGAGGTTGTGCAGTCTCTATCCTTGATGAGTTTGAGCAACACAAGCATAGAGGCCTGAGTATGGCTGTTGTTCTAGGCTCATAGCTGACCCTGCATAGAGCAGGAAGTTGGACTGGGTTAGCTTTCTGAGGTCCCTTCCACCCTGAATTATCCTGTGATCCATACCAAGGATCAGACTAGGAGTGAGTAACAAACACACAGGAGTTGATAGCAGTGCATTGCTTATGCTGAGAGCTGTCAGACTGAGACATTTTGAAATCAATACCTGTGTATTTACGCTGGAGAGCTGGAACACCTGCTCACCACTGCTTATGCAGATCTGAAGAGGCAAAGGGTTGTGCAGCTACAGAGACAATGAAAGATGGCTCTTTGCTATCCCTGTGTTGAGTTTTGAACATGCCTTTTAAAGAGGATGGTATGGCTACCTTTCAGGGTACCAGAGCGTGCCTGCCAATTCCACATGACTTGGACTCAGGAGTCTATGATCGAATCCCAGTGAAATCCAGTCTTGCTGTGAAGAAGGCAAGTTTGTGGGTTTTTTTGTCCCCTAGTATTTTGCTATCAGCATTTAGCAAATTTTGACAAATATTTATCCTGAAGTTTCCTCAAATGTAATTATTTTACCTTTTAGATGCAGGATTATTACAGAATTTACAACAGGACTTTCAAGTCTAGAACTGTCTTTTTGAGAAAGTTCTTGTACTTTCTGAAACCTAAAGGCTGTTTCTCTCCACAGGTTGCTAAAAGGAGAACTGCAGATCACAAACCCAGCAGCAGCACAAGGTATTATTTTATATTAACCTGATCTCTTGAAGGATAGAGAAAATGTCAGAGGTGAGCTGAGTGCCAGCAGCTGTTCCTCAGAGGTTGATGTNGCCATGAAAGAGAGAGAACTTCACCCCCAGTTCATTAGGGTCTCTCCAAAGGGTGGATCTCATTAAGGCCAAAACAATGCAAAGCTGGATTAGCTTGAATGGTGGCTTTTCTTTATACTTCCAGTGTGGATTTAGAGTGCTTTGTTGCTCTTCAGGCAAAGCTGAAGTGTGCATGTGGAAATAGAGCAGAAGCCTGCTGATCTAAGCTACTACAAAGAAATGTTTCTTCTTCAGCAGTAAGGACTCTTAGTCCAAGCCAGCAGTTGGCTTCTCACTGAGCAGTCTCACATCCTTTTAAGTTACTAGTTCCAATTATTTCATGTGCAGCGCATTTTCCTGTTGACCCTGCATCTTGGAAGGGTAGAGACAACCTTAGAGAGGGTGATAAAACCATTTATTTAATTTAAATTCTAAGTGTCTTTTTTTTCTTGTGGCTTTTTTTTTCTCTTTGCAGAGTGGAAAGCCATCCGCAGCCTCCACAAGCCATTGCTCAGTCCCCCTCTTTCTTTCACCGGGTATTAAGGGCAACTTTACCCCTTCAGTTATTGTTCCTGCTGCTGCTCCTCCTGGCTCATTTGGTTCCCTTTTCCGAGGAGGATTACAGCTGCACCCGGAGGAACAACTTTGCCCGCTCCTTCCATCCCATGCTGCAGTACATCAATGGGCCTCCACCAACTTAAGAGAGCAACCCGAAGTCAGCAGTCTTCTTTCCCTGTTGCAGGGAATGTGCTGAATTTCACACCTTAAAATACATATCGTGACAAAACTTCACCATTTTTTGTATGGACAATGAACTTTTTTTATAGATTTGTAATCTGTAAGCTACACACTTTATACTTTGATGCAATAGATACACTATTTTATAGGTGCACTGCTGTTCAGTTTGGAAGGTGATTAAATACTGAGTTATTAGATGTAAAAAACACATCACAGTCATCTTAAACACAGCAATCTGTCTCGGGTTAGCACAATGAACAAGCAATTGAAGAGGCACTTTGCCTAAAATGATTATTACACACACTTCACGTTACCTATATCTTTTTGCATCAGTGTCACTTGGTGGAAGCAAAAAGATCAACATCTGTCTGTGTCTTATTACTGTCTTTTTTTCATTTGTC
>VZTY01029667.1:52154-102957 GCA_013400935.1 Turnix velox | reverse complement strand
TGTAGAGGAGTTAGCTCTGCAGCTACAAGTAGAATTGATCAGTATCTGCAGCTGTGGTCAAAACCTGAAACTGTGAAATGAATGGTATTTTGGATCTGAGGTTTTCAGAAGGACAAAGCATATGTGCTATTAACTTCCATCTTACAAATTCACTGTGTGGTGCATCTTATTCTTTGATGATTAAAAACTGAAGTGCATCCAGAATGAGTACTCACCTGCAGAAACACAGCCATTAGTTCTGCATGAAAACAACTAATTCCAAATAAAATTCAAGAAGAGGAACAAGTTCTTCTGTCTCAAATATATTATCCCAGATCATCCTCCTTAAAGAAGGATGTTCACCAAGAATACTGTGAACTTTTTAACAACAAAGAGAAGATTAACTGCAAAAAATGTAGCAGTAATCCTCAAAGTACTCAGCTTTTAGTGTAGAGGGTTAAAAAACATACAGGAAAACAAAATATTTAAAGTGTTAGGTCTGGAAAAAATGGAAATTAGATAGAATTTGTATTCTAAAGAACTACTAAAATAGAGCAAGAGAAGAAAACAGCTGCTTCAGGAATACAAATGCTAAATTTATTAATGCAACAGAGGACAGTATGATTAAAGTGCTTAATGTTCTGTGTAAAACACCAGAACAGTTGGCTTAATACATTTAACCAGGAAAGTTAAAAAAGTCACAAGTCCAGCTTAGAACAAGTTCATAAGTAGGTTATCTCCCCATTCTTTGACTGAGATTTTATTCAAATTTTACTTTTTCCTCTGATGCTCAGTCCTGGGAGATCTTCTAACTTTCTACAGGAGAGAGAATATAGATTTTATTCAAAGCACCAAAAAAACCAAAATTATATAATGTCACCAGTGAAATCCAACAATAGATGTAGGGAGATACTATTCACTCTCCAACCAAATTTTACAGCATTTTCTCCCTAAAAATTCCTTTACTTCAGTTGCTTTAACATCAACAAACCAAACAAAACAGCTGCAATCTTGTGTACTATTTCTAGATGTTTTCTAGTCACCTCAAACCATCTGTAGCAGGTAAAGGATTCCCTAGATAGACTCTGCAAGTTCTTATCAGTGAATGGTGGCTAAATAGAATTAGGGCCAGTCAACTAACAGTAAAAGGCCACTGAAGACTTTTATTCATACATGCATATATAAGTATGTATGTATGTACAGAAACACACAGTAATAGTAGTGGAAACACCTAGCTGCACTGCACCAGAGAGAAAATCAAGTGAACTTTAAGACATACACAGGTACAACTTTGGTTCTCACAGCACCAGCATATTCATACAATCAATAAGAGTAGAATTTGGATCACGGGTATTGAAAGCGATCCATGTGTGCCTTAAGGAATATATCACTGAGGAATGGTAGACTGCTTGTGACATAAGCCAATAACTGGTCCTCTCAAGAGAAAATGCTGCAGAGAACAAATGTCATTTCTCTGCAGGGAGTAAATGAGCAAAAGTCTGCTCTCTGGGACTCTCATTCTTCCACACTGAAGAACTTAGTTCACTGCAAACATGGCATTCCTCTACATTATGTACACTTCAGTGAAAACAAGATAGAGTCTTACTACTTCAGCCTTAAGGACAGGATAACCTTAAAGTTACTCCAAATGGAGTCACACCTTGAACCACCTTGTAAAAATTCCTAACAATCAAACTTGACAAAATCATTCATGTAGAATGGTCAAAAAAATACTCCATAGTGATGTGATGAGCTTGCAGGCAATGTACAAACTCACCTTTTTTTCCTGTCACACAATGTGCTGCAGAACACAAATGAAAGGCAATGCTTTGTAAGTGTAGTTGTGGTAGCTCTTGGCTCCTTCCATCCACAGTAGAGATTAAACAATACAGAAACCATCCTCTTTCAACTGTCTATAGGCAAAGTCTAAAATTAAAACCAACTTCTGTGACTATTGCTACATATGCTGAAATAATCAGTTTTATTCTGTTCTTACAATTAACCCAAAATATAAAAGAAATTGCTGGATGTGATGCAAGTTACACACTGCTTGCCAATCTCAGCTATTTACTATGCTAATTTATACAGCTCAAGTACAAAATTTAAAGTTGCCAGTAAACAGGGCATGTACATAAACTGGCAAAGCAGAAAGGGGGAGAGGAATAAGCTAACAACATTAGAAACAATAGATGCTCTTCTTCATATCTTCTGAAGTTTTATTCTGCATGTTTTTAAAATGGGAAATTCAAAATTTCATTTATTTGCACATTATTTAGTGGATACTATTCTGCAACATCTACTGTCAAGCAAACTACTACTGTTTAGTTGGTCTCATTTGAGGAATTGGGGCTAGTAGGATAAGAGTCCTCACTTCTAAAACTATCATAAATTGCAAAACACTCATATTTTATGTAGTTTAGTTTGGATTATAAAAGGAGCAAGTTGTTTTTATACTATTTCCTTCCTTAATGCATAACCTTAATCTGGAATTTAAAAGTTAATGTACAAAAAATTACATTATTTAATATAATTTTCCTTGTATTCACCTCTTACTTTCTGCCTTTTAGTTCCAGGTTTTCAGTTGTAATAGCCTAAAGCTCTACTACAGGCTTCCTAGAGGAGAAACAAATTTGTGCCAGCTTGCTGAATAACCTCAGTAATGTTCAGTTGCTCAGAACTTCTCCATCTGTGTGCCCATCCATCCAAAGAACCAGATGCTCTGAAAAACACCATAACCACCCTGCCTGATATATCAATATCTGAAATATGTTGCTACCATAACTGCTGTTTACAGCCCTACAGGCAGCAGAAACAGCAAATCTAACCCTAGTCCACAGTTCTATAGTTGTTCAGATACAATGATATCTGAAGAAGTCAAATGCACCATTAGATCTAAAGCTAAGCTAAGGTTTTTACATGATATTTCTGCCCTCTCTCGCCTCTTAAAATGAAATCACATTACTGAAAGCACTGTAACAAAATTATAACAATTTTTTTCTTGTTTGTTGTTAAACCACAGCATTACTTCAATGGAACAAGTTAGAAATAATCATGTAGGAGCAAAAAGCAACCCTTTCACCAAGGAAGAAATTCAGAGAACAGGCAGATGCTATCAGAACGAAATGTTAAACTCAATTACTCAATCTACTATTTCATTGGGTTTCCACTGACAGGCATTTAGACAGCTCAATTATTTTATTACTGAAATTAAGTAATGAAATAATTATATAAACTTCCACTCTAAACTTGTACATATTCCACTGACACAGATTGCAGAAATATTTTTGACAGGAACTTGATAATTAAACATGAGCCTGCTTTAAAAAACATCAGGAAACATCTCAATTCTAACACACTCATGCAGCTCTTTTGGGCAACCCCAAAGATTAATATGTAGGATCTGAATGAGTAGCTAATAATTTCCCAAAATGTTTGGCTAGTAACCTTAAATTCTTTCTGAAAACATCTTAGAAGAAAGTTCCCTCTGGTGTAAAAGAAAATGATACATATAAGTTTTACTTTCATAAATCACTACAACTCTCCTCTGTTGTACTCCCTAGAGTGAGTAATTACTTCTGATCAGCAGCTCTGGCAAAAAATATTGATTAAGCCATGTTCCTGGAAACAAAATAAAGATGTATATAAAGTTCAAGACTCTGTTAAAGTACAAGATATTGTTTACCTGCTTATTTCTGATCTCAATGTAGCAGATGGATACTCCAAACCATATTAGTTTTCAAAGCACTGCAAAAATAAATGTGTTAAGCATCTTCAGTATAAGCACTAGACTATTAAAAAAGTTGCAGATTTAGCCTAAAAATGACAGCCAACAGAGTGAAAAGTCAGTCAAACACAGTGTTGCCTTTAATAAAAGAATTTTGTTAAAATGCTTTACTTGTTCTTGCAGTGATGTGTTTTACTGTGTACAGTAAAACAGCTTTTAATGAAAAACTGTAATAATATAATTTTAAGTCACAAAATCTAATGAACTGTGTTAACAAATAACACTTTGAAAAGGTGAGTACATATATTAGTAGCTTAATTTGTAGCTTTTAACATAAGTATTCCATCATTTAAGCATCAAATGACCTGCCTCAGGCAACTTTTAAGTGCTGGAACATCTGTGGAAGCTGAAGTTACTGCCTTTTGACCATTTGCTACCATTACTCTTGTCAAAAATTGCCAGACCCATAGAATGTGATGTTGCTCACCAAGCAGAATGGATTTTCCTGGAGTTTCTCATTTGTTTCAGTGTCATCAACCAAGTTCACTTAAAGCCAACTGTTCACACCTGCTGGTGAATCAGGAGAAATGGTATATTTCTTCTGAAGATGTAAAGCCTAGTGTTCAATTTCACATATGCTTTTTTGAAGTACTAATTAACAAAATTAGATTAAAAGGATTTAAAAACTCATGACAGTGTTTGCCAGCACCTTCCTAACTAACTGCAAGAGCTATGAAACATTAATATTTTCAATCAGACACTGATTTGCTTCTTAAAGGTTGGATATTAGTTGCTAGATGTTCACAGCTGCTGCAGAGAATCAACAGCAGAAGTCTACCATTCTAGGGCAGGAAAGAGCACCAAAAACATCAGCTGGGGCACTAGAGAGCACTGCTCTGCAGATCCTTGTAATGTTTCTTACACTGTGTTGTTCTAAATAGGAACAGGGAACCTAATGAGAACATCCCAGTATGAAATCTGAAATCCCATCAAAAAGTTACCCAATGTCTTGGTCCTCAATGGACCCTCCTTCAAAGATCTCATCTAGAAAAGGCAAAAGCAGTGCCTCGTGTTCAGAACTGGGGATAAATCTGGATCTGAACACTCTCAAGTGGTTTCTCCTCATTTACTAAAATGATTTGTCCCAATGAAAAAGGGACATGTCAAGAAAAACACCTGACTTGTAACAGTTGTGTACAGCTGGCAAATTTTGCCTGAAATCTCACACTGATGGGCCAAGCTGACTATGAAACCTTATCAGCAACACAACCTGAGCATAACTGATTGTAAGAGAAGGGAGTTACAGCTGGACTATGCTCACTTCTCACCATCTTGAAGTCTTCAAGCAGAGGCATAAGTTTTCCCCCTATCATCAGTAACCTGCATTTACATGGGATTACGTGTCTTCACATCATGAAACTGCACCCTATTTATGAGAGCAATAAACCCCAATTACAGTCAGAACAGCAGGAATAATGCATTAAAATAATAAGAAGGGAAAAAACTATTCAGAGAACACCCCTGACGAAGCAACAGTATGTCCTATGTGTTGGTTAGGCCTAGAGAGATAACGTTTTATGATGTAAAACAGAACTATTGGTTTTAGTCTTACAGGTGGATTCATTTATAACTGCTGACCCTGACATACAATCTTTAATAAAAGCTGTGCTTTTCTATCTAATTTCCATCTTTCAGGGGAGACATTAGCATTCCTTATTCAATGTTCTTCTCTCTCAAGCATTACCTCAGATTAATTGGCACTGTATAAAATAAGTTGCTGGGTGCACAATGGTAACCATGGTAGCCTTCATACCATCTTCACAATGCATATGTAATTCAGTCCTTAGGAAAACCTAATTAGTATGTAGCATAATATATCCTCTCTAAACACATCCCTGCCGTATGAAATACACACAATCAAGGCAAGCAATGCCTACAACTTTCACTAAACTGGGCTGCCATTACTGAGCAGTTACATTACAAATAAATATACCATTACGTAGTTCTGCTGCAGCATCCCCAACTTGCATAATGCTGCTTCTTCAACCGTATGCGTTTTCTTTCTGACCAAAAGGTGGCAATGTTCTACTTAAAATCAGCTGGCCTTAAAAAGTCTGTAGAACTTGTACTCAGACAAGAGCAGTGAAATCTCTTTCCAGCCACGCCAGAAAGCTACACATCATTAACTAAAGTTCTCACTAGGTCCCAATACTTTGGTGACATCTTCTGTTAAAGCAACAGACCTAATAAGACACCATGCAAGCTGTAATCTAAAGATCTGTGTGAAAGCACATTCATGTGTATACCCTTCCA
This sequence comes from Turnix velox, assembly GCA_013400935.1. Taxonomy (NCBI): domain Eukaryota; kingdom Metazoa; phylum Chordata; class Aves; order Charadriiformes; family Turnicidae; genus Turnix; species Turnix velox. The sequence goes on along the minus strand of VZTY01029667.1, from coordinate 96,941 downwards.
TGGAAAATTTAAAAGCATATGCAGCTTAAAAACAAAGTTTTTTCTCTGTTACTCATAACATATAATCAGGCCTTATTCAGGATGCTTTTAACATATTTATGTAAGACAATTACTGTTGTGCAGGGAGTTAAAGGTTTCACTAGCCCAGCCATCATTTGAGATTCCTACCAAGCTCCTTTCAAGAAATATAATTAATTTGGGGTGGTCTCCATGATACATCTGTAGATTTACCAGCTGTGAATACTGAAGAAATCTAAAATATCTGAACACCACACCTAGAATGGAAGACACGATGTGCAGCTGTTATTTCTCTTGTTAGTGTATCAACAACTGCATTACTTATTTTAATGGAACAAGTCAGGGATAATCATGTGTAGGAGTAAACTGCTATGCCAGTGTTTGGCCCACTCCTATGATTAGCAAACATAGGGTGTCCCACGCCCAAACATTTAGACATTATTTCCAGAAGGCACTAAATCAGAGAGCTAAGTGACAAAAGTATGTTGTGCTTCTTTCTGGTGTTCCAGGGAAAAATATTTTTCAGTATGAGCAGTATGGCAGCTCTTACATTATTTTGTGTTACTATGGTATGTAGGATGACTGACAGCTTGTTATGGAATTATAGCAAAGGTTAGCTAAGGAATGAAACCTAGGGAAGAGGGGAAGATATATACACAAGAAGCATCCTTAGGAATACAATGAGGTAATTGGCAGGTTTCAAACAGGAGAAATGGTGCTAGCTGAGGCCAAATTTGGCACCACGAACACTGTAATGAGGGTGAGGAAAAAGAATTACAGTAAGAGATCTAGAAAAATAAATATGTTTTCAAATACTGACAGCTAATAACTGTTAAATTGTTATTAGCTATAAAAAGCAAAATGAGAACTTCTCCACAAACAGGAGCGACAAGAGTAAGGAATTGTCCAGACATGTGCAGGGCAGTCAGTACATAGCAGATATGAAAGTCATTAAATTCCTCATGTGAATATGTATTGATTTAGTGAACTGATGCACAAGAAATGCTACTTTCATTAAGTGTGGGATATTAATGTGTCAGATGAAATGCAGACATTTCAAAGAACTTGTTTTGCATCCTAAATCAACTTCCCAAGTGCAGTATGAAATAGTTGACTGCAGTTAATCCATCTTGGCCTGGAATCTTTAATAACTTTAATACTTAAAAGATTTATCTTCATTCTACACTCTCTACATAAGCCCAACCATAACACTTGCACCATTATAATATGGATTGGTTTTCATATTACTACTTGACCCTTTTACAGCACGGACACTTTTCTCCTGTTAAGTCCTTATGATATAGTTGTCTTTTTATCAGAACAGAATGAACTGAAATGTTTCCACTCAAACATTGTAGCCATTGACAACTTCTTGTCCTGGTGTGTCCGGATGAGACACACTTCTCTATTTCAGATATAACTATCAAAAGATAATCAAATTCCAGCCACATACATCATGACAAATCATCTCCATCTAACTTGATATATTTGGAAGGAAACAGTATTTCTTTCAAGCGCTGTGAAACAATTTATCAAGTAAAAATGTTATTGATTTCAATTAAACAGAATAACATGAACATTTTGTCTGTAATTTCTTCTGTAATATTTAAGTAGACATATTGCACTTCTTATTTATGGTCATCACGAAATATTTTGGAAAAAAAATGGGGAAAACTGTTAAAATAGCAGTATGGTAGTTCAGAAAAGCTGTGCATCTTCATGTAGGTGAAGAAAATTATTGCATGCATCATACTCAATCTAGAGAACAGTAATTTGGTAAAGTCAGCTGCCCCATTAGGGCCAGGATTAAATGCCCAAGGGAAAACTTGTAGACATGTAAGTAATGCAAATACAAATTAAAGTCTTATTATTATCCTAAGTAAAGTCATTTAAGCATTAGCACAGTAAAATATTGGAATATTTTAAATGACTTTCAACTGACAAAAAGAAATTATCAGTGCTTAAATATTTAGCATTAGAAATCCTATTTATTCATTGAGGTTATTTAATGTTTGTGAAAATATTTGACTACTTAATTATTGAAAATTCAAAATAATCATCTTTCCCATGGTCATTGTTTTCAACTAACAATGTACCAAATGTTAACCATAAATATCTACACAAATTTATTAAAATCAATAGATGTGTAGATCCTCTAGAAAGCAGTGCTCTGTCCAGTGTCTCAGGGTTATGGTACCAAATATATAATGGCATGATTCTGTGAAAATCAAGAGTCATCAACACAAAGAATCCAGGAAGGTAAGCTAAAAGTATTCAACCATTAAAAAATCTGTTTGCATTGAAGTGCAGTGGAAAGGCAAAACCATCAGCAAACAAAGGAGAAGCTGTAGAAGTTACCACAATGAGATCCTAAATGGGAGTTCACCTGTGCCTTCAACCTTAAGAAAAAGTTTCCACAACGGTGCTGTGTAGCCACAAGTTTCAGATGCAATTCCAAAGTATAATATAATGCAAGATGCCTACGGATACTAACTCAGAATCAGGCAATGCTGTTAAAATATCATAATGATTTGCAAACAGGCAAGGTTTTATGAACCAATTCAGATCACCTCAAATCGATTTTTTATGTACTATATATATTTATACAACAAAAGAAAAATGAAATCAGCAAAACAGCATTAGTCTCTTTAATGCCTGCCACATACGTTAGGACTTTGGACTTAGTGCACCTTAAAACTTTCTCAACATCTTCAAAGTGTTCAAAACCACTTCCAATGCTGGAAGTTATTTTCCTTATTTTGAAGACGATCATATTTTGCAACAATCTCCCCAGTCTGCAAGTACAAGTAGAGGCTCATGCTACCTGTCATATAAATATCACATAGTCAACGCCTTATCCCAAGTGTATTTAAGGTGTATCATAAAATGTAGTAACTATTAACAGTGATGCCACTGGAAAATTGGAAGTCCCTCAAGAACTGGTTTACAAATCCTGTCATTTTTCACTAGAGCTGTGAGTTGTCTTTCAGGGGAAGCTGTCACTCTACTGACAGGCTGCTACCTGAGCTTCAGGTTAATTGTGCAGATTAGGAAACAAAATATTCATGTCCATTTCAATGAATGTAAAATCAAATTTCTGTTTTGTTAACTTAAAATCAAATCTGTGTTTTGTTAAGTTAATGGTGTAGCTTGTCTTTTGACATTCCCATGGGAAGTAGAAACTAAAAGGTCTGAGATACATGAAATGTCTTATTTTGGAGCCTTCCCCTGTTACCACTAAGTCAGAAGACAGATTTCCATATTTAACTTACTGCCCTGTACAGGACTTTAACACTTCAAATGGTGATTGCTATTTCATACTAGTTTCTAGAAACCAGAAAAAGCAATGAATAAGGCACAACAGAGTGCAGCACCTGAAAAATGAAACATACAGACAATCCTAAAAGGAAGCAGAAATTAGAAACAGGAGAACAAAAGCAAACAAGTAACCCTTGGAGATTTTTTTCTTCCCATTCCCTGGAGGTCCCAGAAAGTCTGGTGAAAATCAAAAACCTTATTCAACATCAAACAAAATGCAAATCTGCCAAAAATACCAATTCTCCTCCAGTTTACTGAATCTTTAGTGAAAATGAAATTAATCAATATTACACACATCAGTTTTATGCAAGATAGAAATCTCTGTGTAAGAATCTCTACTCTGTCTGCTGCAATCCTTAAAAATGCAAGAAAAAAGGCATGAAGAAGCTTATCCTGCCCTGCTAAAAGCTGCTAGCAAGGGATTATTCTCTTTCTCTCCTTTTACATTCACAATGGTGTTCTTGGGAACAGATTTATTTTGTACTTACAGCATCTAATAAGAGTGGTTATACATTATTTTCCCACTATCCTGACACAGTAATGTTATCCTACTTAACTTGGCAACTCTTTCTGCCGTGAAAATGCATCCACCATGATGTTAGCTAATACTGTATCAAACTGGAAGTGACTTAGGACTTCCTGGCTCTTACCAGTGCACACTCCAGTTTATCTATCTCGCTCACAGTACCAATGGATAGATGTCCTTACAGTACAATTGCTACCAATAATATAAAGCCTATAAGACAGAAACCAACCTATGTTAACTGGCAGCCACTTCACTTTTAGAGACAAGTATTTAAACAGTCTCTAACTAGAAGAATAGCTCTGGTTTTGGTTTGTGCATTTCTCAGACACTTTCATAGCTCCATTACATCTCATCAATTGTTGGGACCCAAACAATGACTGAAACCATTTTAGAAACATTCTTCAATAAAACTCTGATATTATCAAGAATGCATAAACTGGACTTCAGAACCCTGAATTAAGTTCCAACACCATTCCTTCAGTACCAGAACAGCAAGTCACAGTGAATCTAGTGAACTAATTTTTAAAAGAAGTTTGGGTAGTGAAAGAAAAAACACAAATCTGGCTGCATCTGAAGGAATTTATTTAGGTGGAGGTCATTATGTTGCAATTGAGAGAGCAGAAGTTATGTTTGTGCAGCAGACACTCCATTCACCCCCACTAACAAAATCTCCCTTCATGTGTCATCAGTGAAGTTGCCCAGGATGGAGTAATCACTCATTAACAGAAGCCTTTTCCTGAATGATGTTTGGGAACATTAAAAAAAGCATGAACAAAGTTGTGAACTTTTATTTTACCTGATTTTTTTTAAAAACAGCTAAATCCACTGCATCACATCTAACAGAAAACTCATGGTAACTTGATCTAACTTAATGTGAATGAATAACACATGCTAGAAAACACAAAAGGGCAGGAAAGTAGTAAGGCATTTGAGGTATTACAACCTTATTGGAAGAAGGAAATTTGGGTGTGGGAAGGCAGGGATTGTCACACCAGTCCATTAGAAAACAGAATAAAAATAAGCGAAAACACCATTACATCAAAAGCGTACATAATATCATAGGAAAATCTAACTGTAAAATAAATATTAAAACTACTGAAGTGCTGAACTAAGATATTTAGAGAACAGAGCACATGCTAATCATAAAAGGATTAGCTGATCCTTTTTATGGGTGGAGAATAAATTAGATAACTTGTGAAAAGCTTAATTCAGCCAGATTTTTCTATGATCTGCAGTTGCTATATCACGAAAAGTAGTACTTAAAAGAAAGTTTACTCGTATTAAAAATTAAAAGATTGTGTCTCTTACTCAGGCTAACATTCTAGCAGTTCAATTGGCATTGGAGTATTTGTTTACTCAGTCTCATTATCTATTCTGTACATTTTTATAACCTTCTAAAATATGAAGTAGCACACTGCATAATAGCTTTCCTAGTTTTCTCTCAGAATCCTTCCCAAACAGTAGCTTAATCTCTTTAAACACTTGTCCAACATTCCCTGCATGCACTGACACCATGGAATTTATTCCAACAGTAAAGAAAAATAACCACATTGTATTTACTTTTCATTTCTCTTGAGCTGTCACTCATACTTGTAACAATTACTTCATGAATGATTAACACATATGTAACTTAGATAGAGGATATAAACTGAGTTGTTTATTCTGCATTTTCACTACCAAAATGGAAGAAAGGTTTTCTTTTGAGATTCCATACTGATTACATCCTGTATTATATATGAAAATCTTAATCATTTGGACTAGTCTAAATACTTATAAAAGCATAAGCCACAGAGGAATACATCTGCCTATTCTTTCAGTAACAAAATGCAAGAAAATTAAGCAGTGAGATAAGCTGGAATAAGCATACCTTAAGTATTTTCCTGAGGACATATTCCTTCTTGTTCAGCACAAAAACTGAGTGATATGCATAAAGCGGGTGAGCAGTAGGAAGCCTAATCTGATTCCTCCTTGATTTTTCTGAGATTATTTTGCTCTCACCAGCACAGCTGAAGTGAACATACAGGGGTTTTCTGTTTGCTTCACACATGAAAGCTTTATTTCCTTTGACTTACTCTATAAGTGAGTGTACAATCAAGCTCAAGCTGTGGACAGCACTTTTCCTCTGTACTGCAGCCATTACAGGAACAATTCTGGCAGTCAGATCCAGCTACACAATCTAGGACTATCTCCTGGCAAAACCTACATATGAATTTGTATTAGATACAATCCAACAATATGAGGCCATATTTGAAAAAGAACCATTTGGATGAGCTCCTCATCTACATTTAACACAGCAGAAAGAAGTTTAAGAGGCCATTTAAAATAAAAAAAGGCACAAGCAAATTTGGAATATTTCAACTTTGAGAAGACCCACAATTCAAGTTTCAAATTTAACAAATGTACCAACCTAAAGCAGCATCTCATTGAAAAAGAACTGCAGTTTAAAGTCACATAAAACTTCCAAAATGCAGTGCAGTAAATAGAGAACTACCCTGAAATCCACACAATCCAGGTATTATGCAGACTGCACTCAAAAACAAGTTAGGCTTTTAGTACACTACTTGGAATATCATTGTGCTGACAGTGGGTCTGTATAACTTTAGTATGCTATACTGAAAAATGCTACATAATGTAAAAAAAAAAAAATTAAAAAATCTGGTTCCACACTGCACAGAGTCAGGGAAAATTCAGCCAAATCAACAAAACTTGAAGGCACCTGACAATTTAAATTTCTGGTTAACACTGGAACTGAGAGCAATTGTACAATACAATGTCAATTTAATGCTTATCTAGTGAACAGGATTTTAAAGAAAGCCCCTTAACTCATTCTCCATTGGAAACATAGCCAAGGTATCAATTAGAAGCATTAGAACTATCAATTTTTAAAAGTCCTACTCCAGCTTCTACTGAGGGTTTTGTGAATATCAAGTTTACTTGCACTATCAGCACCAGAAGATCATAGTAATTACGGCCTCCTCACTCCCACAGGAACGAGGTTTAAGAGTTCAGATAGTACAAAGCAAACACCTCCTACGTGATGTTAACTTGTAGGCAAGGAAAGGCAAAGGCTGTTGGGAGTTTAATACTGGGAGAGATTAGTTGCAAATCTTTTCTCCATTCTGATGGAAGTTAGGTTAACCCAAGTCAGAGCTAATGTCCTAAACTTCAAAGAATGAGCACAAGTACACATGACCTTTAAGTCATTTATAAGCATTTTGTATATACTTAGATGCGGTAGTTTGGCATAACTTGGGAAATATTATATCAGAAAATAATTAGAATAGAATAGAATCATAGAATCATAGAATAGTTTGGGTTGGAAGGGACCTTAAAGATCATCGAGTTCCAACCCCCCTGCCATAGGCAGGGACACCTCCCACTAGACCAGGCTGCCCAGTGCCTTGTCCAGCCTAGTCTTGAACACCTCCAGAGATGGGGCATCCACAACCTCTCTGGGCAACCTGTTCCAGTATTTCACCACCCTCACTGTAAAGAATTTCTTTCTTATGTCTAGTCTAAATCTATCCCCCTGTAATCTAAGTGCTTACAGAACTTATTCTCCTGCATGTTAATATCTGTTTCCGCATGACAGATTAAGTAGCACATGGGAAAATCAAAACAGTGTTTTTCAAGCTGGTTTTACTCTACTGCTGCTGATCCTTACCTCTTCACTTGGCCAGCATAAATAATTGAGAATATTTTAAAGCCTGACCAGATATTTAAGGATAGGGATAAATGAGACAGAGAATTCAAAATGCTGTGTTGTCACAGCACAGAATCCCAGTGACATTCTCACTAAAACAGACACAAAGCACACTTTTTAGTTGAAAGACTGAAAGTAGACAGAAAAACTAACTACATATAATATGCAGTTAGAGACTTACTGAGAAATCTTGATTAAAATATTTTATCCTCCTTATTGCGCATACATTATTCTGAACTCACATTTTTGATAATTTAGGTTAATTTTACCATAATGCTCTTCTTAAAGATGGTGGTTAATTGAGAAATCTGATGCTTAGCAGCACTTTGGAGGCTGAAGTTGCACCACTGAAAATAAAATACCAAGTAATTTCGATTTTTAGAAGCTGAACTAATTTCACAGAAAAGAAAGCTTGCATATTTAGCAGGAAGCCATCAAAATTCAAAATAGAAGCCAGCTTGAAATAAATGATGTCTTATTTTAGTGTGCAGATTTTGTTTAATTGCACTTCTGAATGGAATTCAGCTTTTAATGGAAGATAAAGTTTTCAGTGAGCAATGCATAATAAAAAGCACTGCACAATGATGAACATTCCCACTATACATTTACTCAATCTAGAGCATTATGATTCAAAGATATGGCTTATCCTCACTGAATCAGGGGAATACTTTGAGATGAAATTTGAGCTGAAAGCTTCTCAGAAGGATATTTAAAACCTTCTATAATACTTAAATGCAATTCACCAGGATGCTATTCCCATTCTGTCTTTATACACTGAAATCAAACAGCTATTTTAATTATTACAATACAGTAAAAAAAAAAAAGTATTTCAGAGAGCTGGGGCCCTTTGGAGTGGTATTTAACCAGAATTAAATTCAGTGAGAAGAACTCAATCCTCTCAGCTCTATAAATTGCTATATAGAGAAAGATTCAAAGCTTTCATGCCTTCTTATGAGAAAACTAAGTCTGGTTGCCATTTTTCCCTGCTCAGGAACAACTGAACTGTCAGAGCTTCAAGATGAGATGATTAAACAATCCCAGAGTTGGGATTACAGCCCCATATCTCCAGTCCACTTCCTTGAGCAACATAGCTTTTCCCTCTTTCACAGGAGTTGTTTACCATATTCTATTCTTTTGTTTGTTTATTTTGAAGTTTGTCATCTTTCCTCATTAGAGGCATTTGCATTCCTAGGGAAATGCACCTGATTTACATATTTGTTAAAACCAAAACCACAAACAGTCTTGAGTATTAGTACACAGACAGAACATCTCGTTGTAAATAATGCAAGAGAGTCTCCTAACAATTTCAACACATCTCTCTCAGGGTAATTCGTACAAGTGCTCTGTGTTGTGGCATTATTAAGAAAATAATTTTGATGCAAGCCAAAAGGAGACAGAGCTACAAGTTAAACCATGTCTACTTAGAATTTATCCAGCTTATTATAAAGAATAGAACTAAATGAATGAGACAAAAGCATATTGAAGTCAAGTGAGATTCGGAAAGAAATAGATTTGAAGTTTCTATTGCCTTGTGACTACTACTGTGCTGCTGCCAGAGACACCTCTTGAGGGCATCACAGTCTAACCAACAAGGAGCCCATTGCATCACAACATTTTGAAGAGCTGAGACTTCATTACTTGAATCCATCAAAGACTTTGTTTTAACTCTGTAGAGTTTTTACACAAGTACCATTTAATTCTCTTTTCAATGGAGAAGAACATACTAAGACTCCAAAGGAGTCTTTACAGCCCTTCAGCTGTACTGCACAGAGTATTAGACTTAGATAAAGGCTAAAAAAGGTTTTTGAAGTAATTTTAAGTTGTAGTTGCTTTGACCCAAGTGTAATTACTGTAGAAAATAAAAGCACTTGATCTTGGTCAAGTCTTTATTACTTTACCTTCGAACCTACTGTGTATGTCAAAGCTCTCATCTCAAGCATAATTAATTACTTATGTCTGACATAATTGTGACCAGGGATTTTTCTAATGGGGTTAATTATACACAGAAGCCATTCTTTGAGGCTTCCAACCTTGTGACTTGCCAAGACACCCAATTTAAATTTCAAACGATCAAAGATAACATGGAATCTGTCCTTGTCAGTCTTCATTTTCCTTGTCTGAAATAAAAAACAAATATCCCACCACTTAAATAGTATTTATGCTACTTGACATAAAGAGGAAACACAAACAGCCTACAGCTGCAAGAAAATCTGTCTCTTCAGATACAGTTTGTTTCATAAACCCAGTTTCCTATTACATGTATATAATAAATAACTTCCACATTGAGAACTTATCATGTATAAGAACACACTTAACCTTCATGTTGCTACTGAAGATACTAAAGAAATACCTCACTTTATGTAAACATTTTCCCTCTAAACCTTCCTCATCTATGCTCAACATTTATCCCTTTCCAAAAGATTTTCACATTCCCAGCTTTGCTCAGTATTTTATAAAGTCAAGGAACATTTGTAAGGCAGATTTACAGAGCCTGCAGTCAGGTGAATTTCTGCTTGCACATCAGCAGAACGTATTTTCTTAGCATAGTGTCTCTATAGTTGATAGCTGCAGTCAGATAACAACAGAAAAGTAATAGCACTAGGAAGCACATGAGCAACCTAGGGAAGTTATGTCTATTTAATGGGGACATATTGTCCCTTCTGAAATTTTGAGAGCATAATATACAAAACAATGAGTCATTGTTTGAGAAAGCACTCGGCTCTGTTACAGAACAGCTTCAGAAAAGTTGTTATCACCTCAGTAAAAGAGGTGAACCAGAAAGCTGGAACACTGACTCAGCAAATGAATGCAGAAGCGCATGCTGCCACAGATGCTGGAACTCTGAAGACTTATTTTCAAGCTACAGTTACGAAACACACAATTTTTGAAGCATTACCTTGCAGGTTACAGTGAGCTAAAAGTAAATTACTTCTTATTAAGAAGCAACAGTGGCTCCAGAGCTAGATTATATAACATCACCTTTCATTAAGAATTGTCCTAGAAGTAATTTGAATGCTAATGAGAAAGCAAAGAAGCGAGTTCTCAAAATCAGGAGGAATTGTGTTACCAACCTGAAAAGTGGATACTACAGAACTCACTAATAGCATTCTATGCTGACTTCAGACACTACAAATGTGCTCTAGTGGGAGGTGATGTGTCCACTAGCAGGGGGTTAGAACAACATGATATTTAAGGTGTCTTTCAACTCAAATAATTCTATGACTGCATGAATATTAATTATACATATTATACTCATGAAATCACACATGATTAGGGAAGACAGCATGCTATGCATTACATATTTCATATTAATTTTTTCTTTTAATGTAGAGACAGGTGTTAGGATCTGCTAATGTGCTTGTCACAGCAGCAACAATGCACTCAATTACATACTTCAAATGAAAGTCTAATATGTTTTCACACATTATTAGATTGCATGCATGTATGTGAACATTTCATAGAAGTGTTTGTGGAAATCCAGTCCCATCTATTATGAATTGTGTGCTTAAATACTTATTTGCTTTGTTTTGAATGTTTTTTCTTAGAAGAGGAATGTAATTCATTAGGAAAGGCTTCCAATCTGCAAGAAACACAAACATTATGGTTTTCTGGGAAAATGGGCAAGAGCACTGCAATGGTTCTTTATCATTGCTCACTCTTCCAAAATGACAACTTTATATAACAGTAAGAAGAGCTGACTGCTTTCTATCCTGTTGTACTGACAGCTTTTGGCATAGGCAATTATGACTCAATTTAAAAAACCCAAGAGAGAGCATTTGCCCGTGAACACTAGAAATGGGCCAGCTCTTTTTTAATCAGCTATTAAGCATAACAGAATGGCATTTGAGTTCTGTCTGGTCTTCCAGATTATCTGAAGAAAAGCTAGCGGGCAAAAGAAGAAAGCTCAAAAATGAAAATGGAGCAGTGTGAAAAAGATGGAGAAGAAACAGAGACTGCAAACTGTTGTGGAGAATGGTTAACACTATAAATCTTTTCATGCGAAAAAGCTTATTCTAGACAAAGCAGGACTTGCTTTCACTAGAGGCAGCCAGATATTTTTCATGCATCTTTTCCAATAGGATAAAGCAGAGAAGGGAAGTTGGTAAATTTTGTCTGTGTAATATTTCAGGCATCATGCAATAGCACATTCCTCACCACCCTCTCATCCTATTCTAAACCCCACAGACTAAACAGTTAGAAAACTACATGAACAAAATCAGAAATATTTGTGATATTTGTGCTCCAGCACAACAAGAGCTGGAGCAATTATTTCTCTCTATGAGAACATATTTTAATTTTTTATTCCTAACAGGTAGCTCCCAGGATCAATAGTGTGTCTTACGTACTCAGTGAATCTTTCAGTGTTGGAGTACAAAGGCAGCCTAAGGCAGCACATGTGCTTATTTTCAACTTCTTCTTGTTATTTCCTGGTCAATCATCTGGCCTCCAATTAAACAGCCAGTGGGGCTCCTTAAAGGAGGATAATTAGTGTTAGTATTTTAGTTCAGCAGTAACAACTGTATCTGTAGACAATGAGATTCACTATTCTACCACTCTTTCCAAATACATCGTTCCCCAATGCTGGAGCCAAACTTGCAAAACTACACTGCACTGCTTTCTAAAGTGAAGACATAGAGAAGAAAGAAATGACAACCACTCTTCAACAAACAGTTGCTGTGTCCTCCAACAGCCTTTGCTAGAAATAGATTTGTTTAGTTTTTTTTGACAATGAGCTAAAAGTAAATATAAGAAAACCAAACTGTTCTTCCACCAAGGCTGCAATTCACACTTCCACTGCCATTAGCTGGCTCAGATGTTGCACAAAAGATATCCTTAAGTTAAAAAAAGTATGATGTTTTCTTCACTTAAGGAAGTGAATGCACCCAGGCAGATGCTTAGCTTCCTGAGTTGTGCTGCCCCAGTACCCAACCCCATACCTGTAGCTTGGGGCCCAGCAATTCAGTGCAGCAGACAGTGGCTGCTGGTACTGAGCTGCTCTAGTTTTTGCTGTCACCACAAAATGTCATCAGGATGAGAAGACATTTTGTATCCTGTCTTACACAGGGGTGCTTTCAGTAGCTTTTTCATCTTTAGAAGGTGGTAGCTGAGAACAACACTGCAAAATTTACAGTATTTAAAAAAAAATTGAAGAGCATTTTAATTGACTACACACACATTTGTGCTGCTGACATCGCTACATATCTGGGACAAGTAGCTTTGGAAATACAAAGAGAACTGACAAGTTTTAGCATGGCAATTCTCTGGAGTCAGGCAAAGCCTAGTCTCAGAAACTCTGTGGTTAGTATCAAAATAAATGCAGATAGTACAACTGGGCATAACTCCTATTATTAATTTATATTACTCATTTGCATCTCCCCTCTCCTGCCGCATAAGTACATTAATCTTTTTTGAATAATTTCCAGGCTAGTTCATGACAAATCCAGCTCTCTAAGCATTGTTTCAGAAGTGTAAAACTTTGCTCTGCACTTCCTAGACATGTTACCCACTGATCTCTGAGAACGTCAACTAATTCTCTGAAACGTGAAGAATATGTTTGCTTCTTTGAATCAGATATGTAAGGAAATTTTTTATTTCTACACAAAGCACTTCTGGACTAAGCATTTTTGCAATCCTAAATCCAGCAAGTAAGCCCAGTCGTATGTGTAGTCAATGTACACTTTGCTGGAAGGATAACAATTCATAAATACTTTAGGTCACACTGTAGCCTGTATTTAGACAGCTATTCTCTATCTTTAAGATGCTAATTATCAAAGACAACATTGTCAGCCCACAAACCACAAAGCAGAAGTGAAGAAGGAATACTTATCCTAAAAGAAATATTAAAATAATGTTTTTAAAAATCCTCTCAAAGGTCTCCTGTTGGAACATGTCAGAATGACACATATAGTACAGTTCAGAAATTTCACAAACAACCCTCAACACAGTTTGCTATCAATCTGTAGGAAGAAAACATTTTGCATAACTGAAGAAAACATGGTTTCTATTGGTTTCTTTTATTTTGACAAATGTTAATGTTACTGCCCTCAAAGTGTTGTTACAATTCCTTCCTGTATCCTTTCTTTAGAGATTCTGGTCTTACTCTCAACAGGGCAGTTTTGAGTGTGTAAGCATAGCAGTGTGCTGGGAAAGTGATCCTTCATGTTTCACCCTCTCTCCACCAGAGGAGAGAAAAAAAAAATCTTCACACTAAATTGTGTTTCTAGAATATGCCAGTCATAGGAACCACACTGGGCTTTGAAAACTCATGTCAAGGCAGCAATAACCAAGGTTTCACTGGCTTCTTTCTCTTCACAAACCTATTCAACAGTTAGAGACTTTTTAATAGATTAGAATATGAAGAAAAACTCTGCCTCAGCCATTATCTGAAAGTGAAAATATGTCAAGAAAGATTCATCTGGACAGGTTCTCTGTAGGAACATACAGGACAAGATATAGCACACACCACAAGAGACATCCTGCAGAGCACCTACAGGTCTTCAGCAATGTTTCAGGCTGGATATGGCATTTCTTCAACTGAACACACCTCCCACATCCCTGCAGCTACAGCTTTGCAAGCCTATAACTACAAGGCTGGAAACATAATGAGCTCCCTGCAGACCTCTTCCTAACACATGCAAAAGGACATGCAAAATATAAAGTAATATTGCTAATTATGCAGAAAAAAAAGCCCTGTAATTGTAGTCCCACAAGCAGCTGGGCTTTCCACTGTGGACATCAGGATGACCTTGCCCCTATAACATTTCGCCCTGCCTTAGAAAAACTGCAGTGCACAAATGCTTACGTGGCACTCCAAAGATTAGTTTTTAATGCTGCTGAGAGACCCATCTCTCTTTACAGGAACATTCTCTACTTTCTGTGGATGCCAGCTCCCCAGCAAGTAGCACACTTCTTTATTGACCACTCTATTGGCAGTGTAACAACAGAAAACAAAGATGAAGTAGCACCACAAATGTAACTGTTTCCTGTAGCAAATGAAATAGATAATGGTCATCAGTGACTGTCAATCTCCAAAATCAAGTTACTCCTACAATCTCCAATCATCATCTTCCTGAAATTGTTAGCATTTTATAATTTAACCTACCTTGCTCTGCCAGGGTTATCCTTAATACACGAGGCTTATTTCAAGCCATCATAAGTCTCATTCTGAGAGATTAAGAAGGTGCATTAAAAATCAGTAGCCACCTATAACTGAATAATCCTGAATGAAGAGAGACCATGCAGGAAATAACAACCTAGAACAAATACAACTGTATTATAGAATCATAGAATGGTTTGGGTCAAACTTGACTCTGAAACAGAAATCTCTTAAGACGGCCAGTGCACTAATGTCCTGTCACAATGGGTGTTTCTGTGGGATAAGAGAGGCAAGACGTGAACATCCTTTCTTGTCTATATGAGCCCTGACTTTGAATTTCATCCTTCTGTATTAAATAAAACGCACTACCCACCAGTTCAGGGTAAGGAAGCTGTTCATCTACCCTGGCTTAGTTATCCTAATTCATCTCCAATAAAGAGATGTCTTGAAGCTGGACATTGTCTAAGATCTTAGTATGACTTGAAATAGGATATTTCTGAAGGGACAGCTTCTATAAGCTTGAATTTCTTCTCAAAAATCAACTCCAACATGACTGCAATTGTGATAAAACTTTGCAATTAAATACTGAAAAACGCAACATTTATAACTTAAGAGTAATGAAGTTCATGTACCTGAAAAATAAGATTTGACACATTAAGCTTGATCAGAAATTCAAAAGCTCGTTACTTACTTCTTTGAGCTGTCTTGAGCAGCATGCTCAGCAGTAGGCTACTCAGCAGTAGGCTGCAAGAGGCTTTTTAAAGGGAAGAAATACAGACAGAACAAAATCTGAGTACAAAAGAGGGAGAGAAACTTTGGAAAGAATGAAGAGCGGAAATTCCTTTCCAATGCAAATTTTGGTATCTTAACTCAGGTAAAGTTTCACAGCTCCTGAAGCAAAACCAACAGAAAAAGGAACACAAGAGGAATAGCCCTGCTGAAGAACATTTGAAGCCTGAATATATCTCTCAGGTAATTCTCTCTAAGAAATTTCTCTGTATATAACTTGTATGTTCACACATAATTAAGAGCTGTCATGATTCAGGCAGAGATTTGCTGGAAGTAGAATAATAATTGCAATCTTCCAGCAGGGATAGATGTAATGTATAGTAAAGATCCTTCACAAAAGAGTACCTGCCTCAAGAACAGAACTACTGTCTTTGTCACCTTCTGAAAACAAGTAGAAATCTGCTATGGTAATTTAACTTGGAAACCAGTAGAAACTTTGCTGGATAGTGCTTTGAATACAAATGTAAGTAGGAGAACAAAGCAAGAGACTACAAAAGAGATGCAGACCAGCTAAACATTTTGTAGAGACCTGAAGGTGTTGCTGAAAAGATTATCATCTCCCAGCAGAAGTTTTCATCTACCTCTCATTTCCACCTCATTTTTAAGTAACTCTTTAAAAAAAACATGACTTCTGAATTCTTTGTTAGTAAGTGAGATGGCATTTTTAACAGTCCAGAAATTTACAGAAAGCATTTTTGCTTACATCCTTTCTGGTTCCATCTGAAGAACCTGTGCTGTAGCCTGCACAGTATGTGTTCTCCCTTCCTGCCTTTTAATAACATTCCCAGCTCATCACAGAAATCCTCAGCGGGTCCTTTCATTGTTATTCTGAATATATGTATTTGGAGTAATACGTTTCTCCTCTGAGACCAGTATCTCCAGTGGCACTTTTATAGCATCTGTTCAGCACTGATGTGAATGCATATGCATTATACCCTCCCTACAACTCCTGCTACTCCTCAAAATTAAATTCCTCACAGCTTTTTTCTGAAAATCACTTGAAGCCTCAGACATTAAACAGTTGTACAGAACCTGATAAAGTTTTTAACTATGAAGATGTAATGCTTTGAAAGATGACCCATGAACCAAGACTTTAAACATGATTTTTGCCTATGACAGCTAAATGGACGTTTATCAGATGCTTACTAAATGGCTACAGAACAAAAATGATTAATACCTTGTGCAGCAGGATTAATTTTTTTTCCTCTCTAAAAAAGTAGCATTCATCATTTGCTTCCTCCTCTGCTACATTACCATATTTTCTTCAAGTGATGTTTTTGAAGTAAGACATTTTCTTTGCCATTTTGTCTGTCAAGCAGCCCTAAAGAAATCAATGCTCTTATTGGAGTCTGCTAATGTTTGCATCTATTTTCTTCCTTGTCTTTACTTAGTTCTATTTTCTTTGGCAGTGACTGTTTAAAGTCATTTCAAGCAACAGCCTTCTGTAAGTGATGCATCAAATGAATTTAAAATCATTACCCTAAGTTATCAATTATGATATCTATCTGACCAAATGAGAAAAATAGCTTTCAAAAAGGAATAAAAAGGACTTGTGAGTCAGTAGGGAATTCAATCATTCACCAAACCTTTTTTCTTTTTAATAAATATATACAAACAATTTATTATGAATGCCTGAAAGAGGTTATTTAACTGGTAAATAGCTTTAGTTCTAAGCTTTACAATAGAATGTCATGTCCTGCATTTGGGCTTGATACACAACACTGAAATTTTGATGTGTCATATTTTTTTTGTATAACTCATAATCTCTAAGTCTATGAATCAGCTCCTTCATCTTGGTGGTAGAATGGAAGGGGGAAAAGTACTTCAAAATAACTTTAATATATCAGCAGAGAGACAAATATTAGATAAACAAATGCTATCACTTAGTCCAGACTCACCTCCATAGCCCTCCTCTGCTCTGCTTGTTTCTCAAGGACCTCTCTTTCTGCTTTTATTTCCTTGGGCACAGTTCTGATAGCTGGTGAACTACTTATCAAAAGAGAGCATACCAGCAAGTAATTCCAGCAGTTGTACCCCACTCAAGGTTCTAAACACCCAATAACTAGATAAATCATAGAAGCCAATAAGGACCAATGGAATGCAAAGAGATTCAGAATCACTGGAGGAGCTAAATTCTTAACTACCAAACTTAAACAGGGTCAGTTCCCAGCTGGCTCAAAGAGCTGACTGAGAAAGATTTTAACTAGAAGAAGGTCTCTTACTTTACTTCAAAAGAGAAAAATGCTACCTAGATTGCAGGGCAGCAGATCTGCTTGTTTGTTTCTTTGGTGGATTGACACTTTTCCTGTAGAGTACGCCTAAAACTCTGGAAAATAACTTCAAGTAGCATGTTGGGGAAATTTCTTGTCTAAGAGAATACTGTTAATAATTCCACATTCTGAGTCTCCCATATCTCTCCTCAACAAGTATGTTTTCAAAGAAAGGAAATTTCTTGTATTTATCTATTCCATGAGCACCCTTTAGTTGAGGAAAAGTTTCAGATAGTACACAAAAATTGAAAAAAAATTCATCATCCACATTTCACATCAGCAGAGGTGTGTCAAAAAATATTAAAAGGTCTAGGATATGTCTTTAGATGGTATCTGCAACCTAGAGAGATTATATTCACAACTACATGTCAAAAAATCTTGTATAGAGGAAGTTACTGTTTATTAATAAACATAAAGGAAAGCCCTGATGCGCAGAGCAGCTCTGCCACAGAAAATAACAGTTAGAAGATGCAGGAAATTAAAGGAGAAAGATAGGGAATAGATCCTGCAATGAATCTTGATAGATCTCTTCTGAGTAAAGTCAACAAATTTCCCATCTAGTGTACACTTCTAGTGCTGCACTAAATCTCCCAGTATCTATCCCACCAGCCTGTCAGACTTACATTCTGGTCAGCTAGAGCAAGTAGTCAGCAACCAAAATGATCCATAAGCAAAAAACTAGGTCTAAAATAATCCTTACTGTGGTACCACTAATAGCTTGCAAGAGGGAACCATAAAGAAACCTATGTCTGCTTTTCCTTGTCTAGTCCTGAAACATTTCTTGGAGGAAGATCTGGCTGGGAACTTCAAGTTATGAGTAAAAGGTAGTTTATATTGATTTTTTTCCCTACAAATCTTAACAGGTTTACACAGTTTTTGAAAGGAGTGTTGACAGAATCCTCAAATGGATAACAACTGTGATCTTTTATTGAAGAACTGAATGCCTAAATTCTAAGACACGTCCAGCTTTAAAGAACCTTAATGTAGCAGACAATTTTCACTTGTCAAGGTGTATTTCCTTTTCTGAAATCCAGTTTGGTTATTCTGGCTGAGTGTAGTGCAGATACACACTGATGTTCGGCCCAGGAACTTCTCAATTAATACATCATAAAGCACTGTCAGGAATTCTGGCAGCACATGAATCAAATAGCTTCCTAGATTTAATAAATCTGTGCCTGGGGCATTTGAAATCCTGTCCCTTACTTTGTTGGGGACCTCTTTTATGATATAAAGGATGATTTGTTCAACTCCACATACAAGGCAGAGCACTTCTGCAAGACAGCTGTTCAAACAGAGACTTCTTTACAAGAAGTGAGATAAATAAATACTTAATTGAGTCCCAGTTGCAGTACCACTGCCACTCTACAGTGCTAACAATGGCTCCCATGATGGATTTGCAAAGACAAAAGACCAGATACAAGTTTTGCACAAAATAGACATATGAAAGACCTTCAAAATTTTATGTTGGTTTTGGAGTTTGGGCTAATTTGACTTCAGTCATTTTAAACAATTTTTCAGATTAACACAATAAAAAAAAACTTCCTCAAAATCACCCCCAAGAAGCACTGGAAAACTACAGTCCTCTAACTGCTGTTAAGGAAGCACTTTTTTCAAGTGCACATACATATATATAAAGTGCACAGTCCTCTAACTGCTGTTAAGGAAGCACTTTTTTCAAATGCACATACATATATAAAGGGTGCTGAATTAAAATTTAAAATTTAGATATTTTGCAGACCCCTTGTTCCTAATACAACAATGTCACAATTTAAATTGTCATTATTTTTTTCTTTAAAAAATAAACCAGTCAAGTAAAAAGAAATTAAACATTTGAAAACGGGATTGCATAAAAAAGAAATAAAATAAAATCACATACTACCATTTGGAGTGACATCTGTACTTCACTTGCAAAACCACAGTGGATCCTCAATGGATAAATTTCCATACCATAGTTCAGAACTCATTTGCATAAATCAACAGTTACAGACTTCAGGAATAAAATTTGTAAATGCTGGCTTAGACATATGTCTCTTTGAGTTATCTTCTTTGGGATTTTGATATTAGAATTTGAATATTACCACCATCATTCCTAATGCCTCTGATCAGCATAAAGCTAATTATGAGCTGCTATTAAAGGAGATTATGTGAGACAGTGACAGTTGGAAAGGTCTAATGACCAGCTGGATAGAAAAATAACCCATGTTGTCAAGAAAATAATCTGCCAGAATTTTTATAGGCATCTTTTAGCACCAGCTTTATTATTTCATTCTATCAAATTAAAAGAACAAAAACAAAGCCAAACCAAAAACCACAACACCAAAACACAACAACAAATCCAAAATTCCAACCACAGTGCAACTGGAAAGAAGTCAAGAATGAGAATGCAATTAAATTTATACTCTAAGCAGAACTCATCATCAGTCATGCAGATCAGTACTGCTCAGAAGATGAAAACTCTTGGTAAGATCTAACATGAGTTTTCCTAATGGTATCCTGTGCTTCTGTATAAACTGTTCATGAGTCCTCAGCATCACTCTAAAATAAATGTGCATCCTCTACATATATGTAAATCCTCAGAGAGGGGATGCTGAGGTTAGTCACTCCTGTCATGGAGAACCATTTATTTTCTTCTCCAATTCTACAGGATTCCCATCATATCATTGAATCATTGATGCTCAGAACATGGTAAGGCTGCAAATCATTTGGTCAAACCCTGGACTCAAATAAGGTCAACTTAAAGCTCAGGGTGCTGAGTAATTCCACATTTCAGAAATTCTGGTTCACATATTTCAGTAAAACAGGTATATTTGTGCCTCCTAATTAAAAAAAAAAAAGAAATTAAAAAAGAGACTAAACCCAAATTCTCTCCTTCAGACAGCAAGCCATTCTGACAATTTTAACTTGGATTTTCAACCTGAGATCTAACCACCACCTATGTAACTTACTGAAAAGAAAACACTTATGAATTATTACATAACATTGCATAAAGGAGGCAAAATACACAGGGGGAGTGTTTCTGCCTTGTAACTTAAGAAGAACAAAAGCTGAAAACTAAGGCCAGACAACAATTCAAATAAGCTTCAGTGAGAACAAGCAACAGTACAAGTTAACCCTGCAAAGTATATTTTGGAGTGGTAACTAAGCAAGCTTTTTCCCAACCAAGTTTCCCTAGATTTCTTACTTCTCTTATTTCACATTCTTTCTCTAACAAGCCAGTGACACTTCCTACATCAGCACTACTGAGGTAAAAGCCACAGATTTGTGTCAACTCAAACGTTTGACTCCCTTTTAGAGCTCTGCAAGTTGCCACTGCAGCCAAGTCACTCAGATGTGCATCAGGAGAAAAACCTGTCCAAAAAACCACAAGCATAGTTTAGCTTTTTTTTAAATCATAAAAAGAGGATTCCCCCCATCCCCCTTGCCTTTCTGATAATATCACTGTGATTACTCTCTCCAATTTCTACTACTTTGTATTATACTTACAATAAGCTGTTTTAGAGATTGATTAATAATCGAAATGGAGCTGAGGCACTTAATCAATCTGAACAACAGATTATTGCTTTGTGTACCACAAAGAGACAGATGATGCTGTTGTTATCGATCAGAATAGTGATGCTCCTGCCAGTTCTATTGCCCTTCCTTCTAAATATTTTTGCTCAGCAAGATTTCAGCTTGCACCAAAGACAAAATGCATTTCTTGGAGTTTTATATGCATCTATCAGGTTGCTGCTGTTATTGCCTGACTTTTTTTAGATTATATAATAGTCATATGACACAATAGCATGTTTACACTATCATCTCTCTTCATAGAAAGTGCAAGTATCTTTCAGTCTTTTCCTGTTCTGATACAATACATTCAATCCTTGCCCTTAACACTTCCAGGGAAGGGGCTACAATTCACAGGTAAGCCCTCAAGCTACATTTTTCTAACAAAAATGAGGGTTGGCACTGGACTGCATGAATGGGAGAAATGGTGTAAGAGTAGACTGTGCTTCAAGAAGCACACAAAGAAGCACACTCTGCTAAGACTAAGCAAAAGTACAAATTCAGAATTAGATCTGCCTAACCTGAGCAGAAATAAATGAACAAAACCACCAACACAAGCCATTAAAAATGTTCAAATAGCAGGAGATAGTAACAGGAATGTCATATGCAAAATATGAGGCAATCCATCTTCTTCCCTGGTATTGTCAATACCTGCATAAACATAACACCCTCACAAGCACAGCAACATAATTAAGAGCTTTAGAAAACACGTTCAAGGGAGGCAGGGGAAAGTCTTTATATCCAAAACGCCTGCAAATAAAGTCAAAACTTGAAAAAACAAAGGCCACTGAAAAGGTAAAAGGCAAACATAACTTTCAAATCCACTGAATAGGACCTGTCACTCCTGCCAGGCAAATAAATCAGAAGCAAGCAATTCTTTTCCAATTCTTAAGTTAGTGAAGACCTGCAATTCTGGGAATTACTCCACTAGATATTTTTAAGCTGGGATGAAGATTTATGAGACAGCTTTGTAGATTAGATGACCTCTCAAGTTTTCTTCAGCCCCGTTTTTCATGATTATGTGAATGCTTTCAAATCAAACATTAACAGACATTGCTAGAACTGTTTCCACGTGAAACATTTGTGTTAAGAATTTGCTCTTTAACCTTGGCTTCAACTATACAAGTAAATAGCTATTATCCTATGCTCAGAGCATCAGCAGGATGTGCCAATGTACTGCTGCAAAATTGAGACAAGAGTGCAAATGCAGTTCTTCATTGCTCTAGCTTAGTGGCATTTGCTATATCAACATTATTATACAAACTGCGTTCTCTCAAACTGAAACATCTATTTTCTCAAGAAAGTTCCTCCTTACTTTTGTAAAATTATAATTCTTTATAGCTCTTTGGAAAGTTAAACAAATACTGGCTTCAAAATCATGCTTGTGCTCCTTAGCTTTCAGATACCTGTATTCTTGTTTACTGTCCTGCATGGATTCAGCCCTCTGAGACTTAAGTTAAACCCAAGAAACTCAGTGCACTTCACAGGTCTGACCCTCCCTCTTTTATTACATGCCCAAGACAGAGCTAATTTAAGAGGCAACAACATTTCCTGATTAAGCAACACACAGCTATTATTAATTTAGAATTTTGTCATTTTGCACACTATTACATGTGATTATTATGTCATTATGTATCACTCTAAAACCTTACAAATCACACACAACTACTTAGGCATTAAATCCTGTGACTCCTTCGGTGCTGTTCACAGCTATGAGCAGTTGACCATGTTTACAATGAGACTTTACACAACAGAAGTAGCAAGAGTTAGTTAGGAAACAGGAAACCAGAATAAAGTACCTGCTTTAGCTGTTTAACAGACTTGAGACCAAGCCAAGACTCAGACCCTTCCTTAGCCAAGATAAGCCACAGCAGTACAGTAAGTCTCTGTTAAGAGCAGGGATATGAAAGGCCTTAGGGCACCAACTGCCACTGTGCAGCAAGAGAGCAAAGGGCTTATTTTGCAGTTGGGTGTGTAGGAACATCAGGCTGGTGGCTCTTGCTTCTCCCAGGCAAGGCTCAGGGTGCTGCCACATGGCAGCTAATACTGGAGAAAGAAGAGATTGTACATCCCTGTACAATTCACTCTTAAAAATAATAGACTGCTCCCAGAACTTCAGCCAAGTACAACTGGAAAACTAAGGGTACCCTTTCAAGGAATTCAATTTCGTTATCTTCCTACAGAGTTGACCTAATTGTGCTCTTAAGATGTCTTTACAGTTTCATTTTGTTGGGGTTCTTGTTGTTTGGGCTTTTTTTCCTCTACAAGCTTACAAACATCAGCAATTGCCTTCTCACCTACTGCTTTCAGTCAGCAGTCACACTTTTCACCTGTGGTTCTGTTTATTGGCAGGTATAGGAAACTGTCTGGAAAGCATTTTGCAGACAAAAGCAGTCATGACTCCAAATCAACAGGAAGCTGCATAGATTAAATTATCACAATACCCAAATCAAGCCAATAAACCTACTGAAAGGCATGATAACAAACTCACCACAGCTTCTGCTTGGCTCAGTGCTGGCCTGGCAGACATTACTATCTGCTTGAAAAATGCAGCAGATCAAACCTATCTCATGTTCTGTTCTTTCTGCAGTCATCTCCAAAAGCTACCAG
Organism: Turnix velox; assembly: GCA_013400935.1. Taxonomy (NCBI): domain Eukaryota; kingdom Metazoa; phylum Chordata; class Aves; order Charadriiformes; family Turnicidae; genus Turnix; species Turnix velox. Next base: position 73,065 of record VZTY01029667.1, on the reverse strand, counting down.
AAACAGACCTGTGACATCAAAAAAATTAAAGTTAGACAATAAAAGTCTTTAAAAAGTTACTTAAAACACACATACTTCCTGCTAAGAGCATTATCACATTAGTATTTTAATTTGTATGAGGAGCATGCTTCTGAGACAAGTCTTCCTATTAGACTAGACTTCATTGGCAACACACTGTCCTCAACATCATGTCCTAGTCTACATATTTGCTCTTGTTGCTTGCTAGTTCATACAGATATTTGTTCTCAGGTCACTGAATGTTCACCCCTAATAGAACTCTCTGGAAAAGTTATCTGTTGCTTTGTGTATTCCAGTTTCTATTATGTATCTGGGTAAAGATCTCTCAGCTTGAATACTATGGGAAGCTGGAGGAAAAAAAAGGTAGTGTTTTCAGTTTCCATAACAGTTTCAAACATATAAGTAGTTTTGTCTTTTCCAGCTAGTTTTTTTTTTTTGTATATGCTAAATTGCAGAGCTTGAGATAAGGTGAGTTTCACAAATGGTAGAAAAAACTCCTGACATCCCATCCACTGTTTCAAGTGTTGGGTCCATCACTAAAACCATCAAACATTACAATCAGCACATTCCAGGTGAGCATCAAGGATTTGATGTCATATAACCAGAGGTACCTCTGGAAGAAAACAAAATTGTCATTTTAAAAGAATTCACAAAAAAGCAATAATTCTCAATACAATTACTTAGCCTCATCCAATCAGCTCCAAAACCATTCATTAAGTAATCCATTTCATCCCATTCCTCAGTTCTCTAAAAGCAACTCCTCAAACAAAAATTCATCCTAGAATATTTTTTTTTGCATTTATTAAAATCCTTTAGAAGTTCCAAGGAGAGCTCAATATTCAGGTAATAAAACACTCAAGCTCCCTACCAACCATCTCATGATCCTGCTTCTCCTTCTGGCATTAGCATCATTTTGAGCAGTGATGGCCATGTGCCTTTTGTGAGTTGATATTGAGCTTTCATTAAAGGTGAGAGTGACATTCAAATGCATAGTTATTAAAATAAAGAGAATGATTGCCTAATTTGCATTATATGAATTCTTTCATTATTTACTATTACTTCTCAGGCAAAAGGGCAGAATTATTCATGATAATGGAGTACATTAACCAAGTCATCTTTCAATTGCTTAAACTAATTTAAGCTTAATTCATTTCTTGCAGCAGTTTGCACAGTCTCTTACAAAGCATTAATTGTGAATTTCCCATTAATGACTAGAATAAATAGTCAGCATTATCAAACTTGTGCCATTGTTCATGAACTGATACATTTCTATGAAGAAAATCAGACTCTTGGTTCTAATCTCAGATGTGACTGTGATACACATGATACACTTGCAGTTCACTAAAATGAACTGTGCCTTGAAAAAAATGAATTAACATACAGATCAATATATTCTTACATACACAAATATATAAGAAATTACATCATACATAGTAGTGTCTCTACATGTATATATGTACTGTATTTTACAAAGCTATTTAGCACAGCAGTTGGAATTTTAAATATATTTCTGGAAAGGAATGCAATACAAAGTTTTTTATGGCATCTGGTATATTAATATATACTAAGTAGTTGGTCCAGATTTATCAGTTGAGACTTTCATTGCAATGCCAATAGGTACCTTGTAACAAGGCACAAAACAGTATTAATCATGAAAAAAAAACCTCCTACAACCTGGTAGAAGGATAAATGCTTAAAAAAAGAAGAGAATGCAAATTTTTCCTGAAAATATTTTCCTAAAAATATTTACCTGGAAGAGGGTTGATCCCTCTTTCCTCTCCTGAAGGATTGCTAGGAACCCATACCAAATGTACATTTCAACTGAAAACAAGGTCAGAAAAATAACACTTTGGTCAGGATAAGAAACAGGCTTTTTAAAGGTCTTTATGTAAGTAGAAAAAAAATAGAAATAATTTGTGATGCCAATAATGTTTAGTCTGTGACTATTTTCAACATTTTTCATACTGACTCTGCTGCTCTCAGGACCTACATGCCAGTGATAGCAGTAGAAAGAGGAACACCACAAAGCAAATGCCCTCTGGAGCCAAATACCAGGCACAAATGGTAGTCAGATATTAATCCAATTGAATCATGCATGTTTTATTTCAGGATCCTATTCCATCTTTAATCCCTTCTACTATGCAGTAGAGACACTCCACAGTCAGAATCAGATCCAGCCATGTAATTGCAATGGATTTCCCTAGTCAGCAAACACAGATGTAGATCTGTCTCATCACCCACCAAACAACTTCTAAATCAGTCAGCTACAGCAAACCTCGATAAAAGGTGAAATATACAATGTGTGGTAGTAGGAAGAACTTGAACAACACATTTCCCCCCCCACCTCAACAAAATTTAGTGCCTGCCTATCATCACAGCTTTACAAAATGAATAAAGATTTCACACAATATTTCAGAGTATTTTTCACTTTGGCAACACATCAGACACTTTCATGTCTCACAGTTTCAAGAAGTCAAGTGCTGTGGGATGCATAGGTTACTGTTCCACCAGAATTGCCAGCTCTGGAAGGAAATTTAAAAGCTCTGGGCAAAGAGATCCAACACAGCAAGACAGAACTGGCAGCACTTCACAAACTTTTGGCATGCCAAAAAGACAGCATCAGCCAGTGAGTCAGCTGTACTCCTCTGCACTCCCTGGCACACTAGAAAAAACTCATTATCACTGCTACTACATGGGGATCAATAATAATATTACTGATACTGCCTTCATGCCCAAAGTCACAGCAGTAGTACCTGAAGCCTTATATTAGCATCCCTGTGTTTTCTTACTTCACACACCGCTGTTTAGGGCAGAGACAAAGAAAGCTGCCACACAAATTATATATTCAACATAGCTAGTGCAGTCTAATACAATAAAGTCAGTGCCACAGAGTCACTTGTCACTTTCAGAGCATGAGATGAAATGAAGCCATCTGCAAGAGAAAATAAAATGGGGACGTGAGTCATAGCACACTCTGATAAAATGGCACAGCCTCTCTGAAGCTGGAGAAAATGATGAAGAAAGGGCAATCAGAAAGGCACTGTGTTAGTCATTACCTCTTAACACATATAAAGACACCATTTGTTTTAGTCTATACAAGTGTCACTTGATAAACCTGCTATGCACACCTGCAATCTCATCAAAGTTTTATTATATCTACTGAACACACATTTTTATGGCCATGCTTACATGAAATTCCCATAGTAGCAGGACTAAGGATATATTTTGAAAATTACAATATCCTTAAAGTAAACTCAAATTCATGGGAAAAATCAATAGATGACTATTGAAAATCTAATTCGTTTCAAAAAGTATTACATCAGTGTTAATGAAACAAATAAAGTATTGGAAACTTGTGAACTTTTAGCATATGGATTTCTGTTTAAGAACTCTTTGTCCAAAGTGAAAAATCCAGCACAGTGTTCATACTCAAAATAGTTGTCCCAGGGAAGAAAAAAAGTAGCCTTGGAACTTAATTTCTCACCTTGCATTTTTAACCTGCTATTTTATGCAATTGTACAATAATTGTACAATTGTGAGACTTAAAATCCCTAAATCACTGATCATCAAACTGTGAAAACATAATAAACCCTCATCACATCATAGGAATCTCTTAACAGCTGTCAGGAACTGAACAGAAAGAAAGTTTATTTTGATTGCCATTCAACCACATCACAGACATGCTTCTGTATCTGGTGGTTGGATACTGTAAAAATCAATTACTACTTGTTTGGCCAGATAGTTGATAAATCACTCACCACCATATACATGTATCAAATCAGTAAACCCTTGCTTGATGCTGTCAAGATATCTTTTTTTTCCTGTAAGTCATATGGGATTATTGATTGAGCTCACACTCATTGCTTACAAAGGCACTGAAGAAGAGCTTCTATAGACCTGTGCCAGATTAAGCTACAGGTCTACCATTACAGGTGTTTCTATTCATATTTCTACCTTGACAGTGAACAAACAACTGAAAAACAGCCAACTTGTTTGCCATCTTTAACAAGATTTAAGGGTACACACTTAACTTTCATGTCTACTTGGAGTTATTTTCATAAGCTCTTTTTTCACTTTTTTCATTCTCTCATCTAATGAATACAAATAATGAACCTACATGTTCTACATATCTGAATAAAACTATTAAGTTGGCCTAATTATTTGGTTATCTATACTGTCACTTCAGTTAGGAGTTGCTTGTCTTAACCTAAGCTTTCTACTGTTGTCAGGTGCATTCCACCTGCCAAGTGAAGAGTCCTGGCAGTGGAGAGCAAGTAAACTCAGCTGGTCAGCAGCTGAATCACAGATCATGCTGCTTGTGTCTGATGACAAACTATTCTCAATTTATTTGAAAACCAAATATGGGTAACTCCACTCTGCAACAGTGAATTTCACCAAGTTCTGCCTTTGAATTTATCAAAGCCTACAAGTTTATCTAAACTAAGTCAGCTGAAAGCCCCGTAAGTCATGTCAGAAAGAAAGGCCTCACTCAACAGCACACTCTTTGAGTTACCAAAACCCTAATCCAATTCAGGCTCTCCCACCCCAGCAGCGTTCAATGGATAGTAATGCCTTTGGGAGGAGAGTTTCAAAGGGGAGAAAATCAATTTTCTGTGAAAAGAAAGTTGTGCATCTGTAGAGAACACACAAAGCCACTGAGAAATGCCATGTTTAAGTCTTCCTTCAAACCAGTTCTCCAACGCCTGCTAACTCCCCTCTGCCCAAGTTCAAGCTACTTATTTCCAAGCATATTGCTGCTGCTGGTAAAGAGATATTTTATAGCCAGCAGAGAACATGAAGCTCAGGATCACTGCCACAGTCAAAAACTGAATCCTTGTGAAACAATACCATAAATTTAATGCTACATCTAAAAGCATAAACCCTCAATTTTTATAGCAGTCTTCTTTACAAAGAAAGCTAGCAATTTTCTTTCTTATGCCTGAAGATTGGCAATCACTAGGTTTCTGAACTGTATTTTTCTCATTAGTCTTGTGCTTCCAAATATAATCTATTATTTGGCAGCAAATGCAGCAAAACATTTGTTCCTTCTCAGTACAGCTGCAACCAATTGGATTTTAAAAAATGATACTGAAGATCCAACAGCTCTCTATCACGTTGATTTTTCCATGGTAACAGTTGTATTTTGTTCCTCTGGGGGGAAAAAAAGTGGGAACAGGATGTATTCTCTCCTTTTCCAGCTCTCATCCCACCACCCACTGAGAGAAGGGATTACAGTAGACTCCAAAATTGCTTGCTACAAAACTTTTTTCAACACACACTTATATAAAACTATCTTTTGTCTTTTTCACTCTTAAGCCAAATCAAAACTTTTGCACCTAAATACAAGCAGGACACTGGAGACTTCACTGTGGGCTTTTACCAGGTATTAACATTTTAGTATCAGGTATCATTGGGTGAGAATTTTTTTCAGAAGCAGAATTCAAGGACAAAATGGAAGTTAACATTTATGACTGGTACAACAGAAAAGAACTCAGAGCAGAGCATATACTCTCAAAGCATCAATGAGTAAATTCTCACAATAGGCACATCGTAAAAGAAACTCAAGCCATAACAGGTTCAGAGCAGCCCTCCTCTACGTTCATAAAACAGTATTGTTTTGCAAGGCATCTATGCAGAAAAGATCTTTGAAATAACAAGATTCTCCTGGATTTTCTACCTTGCAAAGCCAAATAATTTTTGCTCTCTTATGTCCTGGGAGCACTGCAAGTAAACAGAGACTCTTTTCCTGTGAAAGAAGACCAATTTCTGAAATCTCAAGCAGGTAGGCCAGTGCAAGTATACTGAAGGCATCACTTTTTTGTATTAACACAACTACAACCTGTTTCTCAGAGCCTGGCAAGATTGTGCATCAGTCATGCCCTGAGGGAATTCTCAGGGAAACTTATAACATTTTTGAAGTCATTTTGAAGAGCACAACTGATGGTAACAATGTCAGATTTCATCTTTGCTAGAGCAAGGGTGAATCACAGCAGATGCCTCATAACTGAGCCTTGGCATAATGCTTCTGAATCCTCATGTGCCCCACTGGTATTCTAAAGGTTTTAAAGTCTGAAATATCACAAGGTAAAATTATGCAGGTTGACAGCCTATGATCAATAATGCTATGATATATGCTCTCCATATTACCTCAGTTGTAACTAGTGACACCAATGTGCACAGATTTCTTTGCATGCTAAGTGTACTTCTGTAAACTGTTGATTCTTCAAAATAGCATCTGATTAACTGCATTGCAGCCAGGGACTGAACTGCAGGATCACTGCATTTTTTGTAAAGCCAGACAAAATCTCAAATCCATCCAAGCACATGCTAATAGTACTGTGAAGTAAACACTAAGTTAAAACAGAATGCATGTTTGTAGAAAACACAGCATTTATTAATAGGCATTGCTCTTGATCTCCCTTTTTCAGCTCTAAGTAATGGTACGTGAAACAGTATGTACCATCTCACTCAACTCCTTTGGGCAAATATCTACAGATATTAAAACACTGGTTATGAATGATGACTGTCCTAATATAATGCACCACGGGGTGAAGACTGCTTCATTTATTAAAAATGTGAGTTCTTTAGTATGAAATGTTGAAGAACAGTACTTGAAAAACAGCTGGTTTCTCCCAAAGATCAAGCAGATGCTCACATGTATTTTTCAGTAAGTTTTCTATCTTAATTCCTTAAAACTCACATTTGCTGCTTCTTTAAAAATGGACTTCAGCAATCTTTTGCTATGTGATCATGAATATTTCAGAATATCCTTTGGAAACAGAGGCTCTTCTGAAGACAAAACCCAGAGTTAATGAAACACAAGAAAAGAAAACAACCAACCCAGAAGTAGAAACAAGGGGGGAATCAGTTTCAAACTCTTTTTGAAGCTGACCGAATTATTCAGTTATGGCCAAGAGAAAAAGAAGTAGAGTTTCAGGAGTAACACGGGACATAATTATGTCTTACAGTTAGAAATTACAACCTCAGAAGTTATGAATCAATATAAATGGCAAATCTATTGACATTTGTATTTTCTGTTCTATTCCTAGAGAAACAACCCAATTAAAGTAAGCATAATCTGATACACTGGGAAATGTCTCTTCAGACTGGATAGCAACACATAACTGAGAAGAGTTCACATCTTACAGAAATAACTTCACAAATGTTTTAACACATTTTGATACACTAGTGAATAACAGAGAGTAGTTTCTTCTCCGCAGTATTTATATTCTAAAAGTGCCAGAAACTGATTTTGCCAAAATTTATCTCACCGACTCTTTTTCTTCAGCTTTTGAAATTTAGTTTGTCTGTACATTTGGGCAAAGGATAATTGGATGTCATTAACCTGATTCCTTCCCTGATCTTTTGCGTGGGATCCCATTGACAAGACACTGGTCACATAAACCTGAAATTCTTCTTTGATTTATGTCACATTAAAAGAGGCTTGTGTTTGGGATTGTCATCTTACTTTTTAAAACTAAATTGTCAGCAAAAGCTACAAATTTTAGACCTCATATTTGCTCATTTAGAGCTCCAAGTTATTTTTGTATAACACTGCACTCATATTCTGTGATTTCCCTGTATTGTTAGTGTGCTCCAGGACATCACAGCATTGCTACTAATGTACCATTGTGTTTTATACACAGATGAGCAAAACCCAGCCTTACAAAAAGGCCTGCAACCTTAGAGCCTTATTAAACTGATGTTATTGTTATTTACTTGACTGTTCATCACCTTCTGTGGAGTCTCACTCTTCATTAAAATTAAGCAATTCTACCACTTGACAACTTCATACAGGTAAGAATATACAGTTACAACCTTCTCCTAGTCTCTCATTTTTCTATTATCTTTTTTAGACAGCTCTAAGTCATGATCTATTTCTCAAAATCAGTGTCTAATTTGCACAATTTAAAAATAAATAAATAAGAAAAGCATATTACTATATGCTCACCTAAGTGACACTTGAGGAAATACTATAGAGACATTAGAAAAAACTGAAGGGTCAGCTTAAATTCTGTTAATTTATACATTTTTCTAGATTGCTGCATGGAAGTTCATCTAAATGTTATTGAATTTCAGTTAAAACAGCAATAGTTTAAATAATTTACCTTATTTCACTATAGGGGAGAAAAAAGAGGCCAGTACTACACTTCTTTTGATAAGGCAGCAACTTTCAGAAATTTAAGTTACTCATAGCTGCAAGCAATCTCAGGAATACATTCAAGTATGTGATCAGTCTTTGTTGTATAACAAGCTCCATAGAGATTGTTATTAGTCACAGATAATAATTCCCTCTGTTACAAAATTCTGTGCTCAGAATAGTACCTCCCAAGGAAAAATTTCATAGCAAAGATAATAAGATTTGGGATGAAAATTCTCATGTTGGTGAGCTGGGAAGAAAAATTGAGAGCTTGCCTAAAATCATCTGGCAATTTAAATAAAGTCAGCAAAGAAATGTGAACTATCTTCTAAATTATGTTGCAGATAAAATACACCAGCAGACAGAAAATACCTCTCACACTACTGAAAAATTAGTTTATTTGCTATTTTATGTTAATTATCCTAAAATTATTACTATAAGCTCACTGAAATCATTACTGCACTCTAGATTCTGACCCTGCAACTGAAAAATTAATTTTATACCTTAAATTTAGGAAAAGTTTTACAAGAAGCATTGGATAGTTCCAAAAGTAATATCAGCACATTAGATAGCTGGTTCACCACTTCATAGCAACAAGAATAACCTCAGGTGTGTAATTTTAGCTGCACTGTATTCTTATAAGTATGCTTTAATGTGTGAAATCTCATTAGCACAGAATTACACAGCTTCCAGGGTGAGTGAGGGACATGCAGTACCTACTACAGAGGCCTAAAAAAGAATAGGAACAAGAATATTTCATTGCTGATAATTCTTAACATGCCTAAGAAAGAAAACAGGTACAGAAAATGCTAATGGAGCTAACATCAGTGGGGCAGATGTTACTTTATTCTAGAAAACATAGCTGCAACTTAGTTCTCAGTTTCCAAGGTAGTTTACAAACAGAGAACTGTGACTAGGCAAAGAGGCAATCAGAAACAGCAGCATAGAAAAAGACATGTTTGATTTATATGTTTTGCTCCTTTAAATCTATGAACGATATCTAGATAAGTAATAGGACATAAGTAAGAGGACATAAACCAAAAAAGAACATGTTCTCAAAAGAAGGTTAAAAGCTCTGCTATTAAAATGGTGTTAAGCTGCATCTATGGCACACTCTATTCCACAGAACTCCACATGATCCATTAAGAAAAAACTTATCATATGAAAAAGCAGGTGAGCACATATCAAGCTAAATGGACTAACAAAATAGCTGGTGAACACTTAAGACTTGATTCACTTGATTTATGAAATCAGACCATGTGTACATTACACCTCCAAGGGCTGGATCAAATAGTGCTTAGTTGATCATTTCAGAAAAACATATTGTCTACAATATTTTTATCAAAACCAATATGTGCAGAACAAATGATGCTTTTACCTGAACTACTATGACAGCAGTTGCAGCAATGAAAAATATGGCAGAGTGTCATACATGCTGTTGTCATAGATTCAGACAGGAACATCTTGAACAACTGCATTTACCAATCTCGCTGTTAACAGATGTCTGAAAGATCAGAGGTACCCCTGTGTTCACCCCCGTTCAGTTCACCCAGTTCCCATGTACAGCTACAACTCACATCCTGTTTCCCCTGCTACTACCAACAAAGCAATTTTCTTTCTCCTTGTTGATGACTCTTGTCATCTCAGCCTGTTCTCTTTGCTCATCTGCCTATGTGGAAGAAAAGACGATTGCAAATTACCACTACATTTGCAGGTCAGAAGATAAACAATATTTCTTTGCTAAATGGTTTGGACATCACTCAGAATTAAATAAGCATAGCCCACTTGAAAAATATTCCATCCTTCAACTGACACCCACCTATCCAGTCTCTCTCCTTCAGATGTCTGGCAGCACTGCTGTCACTGGGAGTGACTCTCTTATACTCCAAGAGCAGCTCTCTAACATTTCATGTCATTTAGATGATAACTTAAAAGCTGCATTTATGTTAGAAGAACCAAATACTTGAAGCTCTCATTTATTCCATATTCTCAGAAGTAAACTTACAGAAGCTAAGAAAAAAAAGGGGGCTTGTCATCTGAGCATGTATTAATAACCTCGTGTATAATTTTTATTCCTCAGTAAATAATAACAAGCATTGAAAAATATCTATAAGCAAGTGACAGAAGCTATAGATTTCTGTGAAGAGGGAAGAAGTAGCAATATGTCAGTGGAACATGTTCTAGAGCCCCTGATGACAAATTTCTGGAGTAAAAAAAGCCTGCTTCTGGCTGTAATCTCAGTACAATGACAGAAATGCCTACATGTCTGAACAGCACAATATTACATTGTTCAGATTCTTAGTATTTTCTGAAAACATCTTCTTAAATATTGTATTCAAACAGAGCCATCTTCCTCAAATGTGTATCATTATCTGTCTGATAATTTACCATTTTCTTTCTAATATTACAACTCTGCTGTTTAAATGCAAATATAAGCTAACAGTTTCAATTTAATGCAGTTTTTGAAAACAAGATATAATCTCAGATATTACAGAATCCCTGCTGCAGTTTTACTTCATCTTCCCCTACAAGGTTATTATCAAAGTGGATTAGTATCTTTCCTCTTTCAAATTCTATTCTGTGGTTTTGGAAGAATTATGAATTTAAGAAACATGTAGGCTTTAAAATGTTCTAAGCTTTGTCTTTCTGAATGCCTGCCTTTTTTCACTCATCTTTTTAAACAGAATGATGTTCCACAAGAGAGGTGAGAAGTGCTTTCATTAAGGCACATGATTTGCTCCTATATTACTTAATGCTTCGAAACCACTTCAAATACCTAAATTCTTTCAATACACTTAATAGAGAGAAAACATTTTCTTTATTCTGCTACCTCTCTCTACACAAAAATCAGTATTTCCATTAAACTTAATGTAGCCAGAAATATTCATTAACTACACATTATTTTCATAATATTTTTAGCATCAGTTGTCTTCTGATCTATGCTTGTCAAGTTTTTTGAGGTATCAGACAAATTCCAAGGACATTTTCTATTCCTGCATTTATGCAGCTTTGTATCCTCCATAATACATGAAAACACACCCAAACTACAGCACTTAATAATTCCATCTCATATTTATCATATATGAAACCATAAACCTAACCAAGTGGGTTAACTCCTTCCACTAATTCCTCCTAATAGCATCCTGACAAGGTTCCCCCAACAATGCCTTCTTTCATCCCTCTTCCTGAAGTGGGTGCTTCAGTATCCTCATGTCCCCCACATACCTCACTTCTTTTTTCCTTTTTGACATTCATAACAAATCATATGCAAGTAACCACAAAACATCCCCTTACCCCTCTTTCATAATCACAAAAGAGATACCTGATGGAGGCTGTAATGATTTAAAATTATTTAAAATCTATCTGGTGGAACCAGGCTGAAGAGGCCTTCCAAAATTTTAACTTCTACTAAAATTAGTTTTCACAAGAGGAAAGAAAAAAGAAATAAATAAAATAAATCAAAGAAACAAAGACTAAGTAGTGGGTCAAATTTGTTCTTCAGGTAGGAGGCTGTAAAGCAATTGAAGCTATTACAATGTAGCCAAACAGAGATAAACACTTGAACCACCATAAAAATGTCAACACAAACAACCCAATAGGATCTCTACCTCCAGAATTTTCTTAATTGCATGTTTTTAACAATGTAACAGCAGTGCTACAGTAGTTGTTGATACTTACTAGCCAGACTTCTCACTAAACATAATGTGTAGCAGTTTCACTCAGAGGTATTGACAAGAATTCACCTTCTGCATCTTTCCACAAGGCATTCACCTCCTCCTCTGTATACTCACTCTTACTCTTCCCTCCTGTTTTCTCTATAAAATGCTCAGCTTGACTGATTAAACATTTGTGCCTTGAACAAAAAGAGTAGCATTGTTCTGTATTTAAATTACTTTTTCTGTTGGTACCTTGTCATTCAATGGCAGAACGTTATCTGTGACCTCACTAGTCTTTTCATTAATAGACCTCTTACTCAGAGACTGAAACCAGAAAAATTATGAGGCCTGGCATACAGGTCAACCATGAGGAGATACTTGTTTCACCTCCATCAGTGTATATATATTGGAAACAGGGAGGGAAAGAAAGCAAGAAAGAAAGAAATAAAGAAAAAAAAATCAGCAGGAGGTACAAGAAGTGAGATTAAATTTCCCACCTACACAGGGGCTCCAGCTCACCTAGCCAGCCCTAAATTGTTCCCCTTTGTCGGCATTTCCCAGAGTCTCACACTGTGCAGAATAACAGCTCCCATCTTCTGTAACACCCACTAAAGTTGGAAGATGAAAGAGAAGGAATTTTGAAGAACCTGCCGTTTTAATGAATCACACTGTGCATCAGTACAGCAGAAACTTACTTTATGATCTATCTTACAGGAGTAACTTTACATTATTACAATAAGAATTCATGGCAAACAACATCACACTGGATAGTGTCTCCAAGGGAGACTGAAAATAAGAGGAACACTTTGAAAGTTCAAAGTTTCTTTCCACATTATGTTGGAGTTAATAAGGACAGAAGCTGTACAAAGCATTTAAAACAACATTCTCATTCTCCAAAAGAGAGACCAAGTAACTTCAGTGTAATGAAATGCAGATTAAAAATATTTGAGATTAGTTAACTTGGCACATTAATATTTTATATGTATCTATATAATACATTCATCTTTTTAAGTGTTTTAGTTCTTCTTAATTGTATATATAATAGAAATAATTTAATACTTTTATAAGAGTTCAGCTTTCTAGTTCTCAACTCTGTAGTTTGGAAGGAGGATCTCCTGCAGACCAACCTTTTCTGCAAGGTAGCTCATATAAGAATAAAGTGAATACTGCAGAGCATGAGATAACCAGGACAAAAGAAACTGAGTGGAAATCTTATCATGCTTCTTGAGATAAAAAGAATGCATATTTCAAAATCATCTTTTCTTACATGAAAAGCAATGAAGACATAGTACAAAACAATTGAGTTCTCAGACATTCAATGCCCAATAACCTCAGTGAACTCATGTCCCACTTCTCTTCTAAACTTCTTTCAGCATTATGTGACTCCAAGCTGAGAAGATACTTCTTATCAGCGACATTTCCAAACTGAAGGCCTTACTTTCACCAGAAGAGCAGAGGATGCAACACTCCTGAAGTTTTACTTCAGTGTTTTATACAGAATCATAGAATGGCCTGGGTTGGAAGAGACCTTAAAAATCACCTGGTTCCAACCCCATTGCCATAGGCAGGAACACCTCCCACCACACCAGGTTGCTCAGTGCCTCATCCAGCCTGGCCTTAAACACCTCCAGAGAGGGGGCATCCACAGCCTCTCTGGGCAACCTGTTCCGGTGTTTCATTATCCTCACCATAAAGAACTTCTTTCTTATTTCTAGCCTGAAATATATATGTATATATATATATATATGCACCACTTCCCCAACCACACCCCCCAAAGTCTTCCAGAAGAATCATAATATTTTATTAAATAAAGCATGATAGTCTGACAGAACAGCATAATCCTTGTTTTTCAAAAGTTAAACAGCAGAACTGGCCAACTTCATAATGCAGGAGCCTCAGACCCCACCCTCAAGCTTTCTAAAGGCCAGCATGCTTTTATCAATGATTTATTACTGCAGTTTTCCATACCAACATTTTGTTTTCTAAACATGAGCTTCTACAAGACCATAACTCCTTGCAACAACAAGTCCCACAAACTGACAGCCTACAGCATAAAGAATAATTTTCAGTTTGTTTAACATCCTTCAAATACACTCTCCTTTAGATAGTGCTATAATTCTTCTACAGCAAAAGACAATGACAACTCATCTATGCAATTCTTGATCTGCAGATTCCATAACATCATAACATTAGTTTTGTCTTTTTTAAGTAGAAAATGGTATGCTACCTACACATTCCTATTATGGGGAGCATTCTGTGTCCTATCATGCTTGCTAGTTGTCTTGAAACTATTCCTTATTCTTCCATATCCCTCTGAAATTAAAATAATTCTATATAAATGCACTTACCAAGGATGATACAATACAGTAGCATATGCTCTCTGATTTTTTTTTCAACTATAAGTAATAATTGTATCAGTAACTGGATAGCTAAAACTCTTCATATTTCATTTTCTCAGTTCTCACTTTCTCTTCCATTTTGCAATTTTCCCTTTCCATTCCATGATTTTCCCTAAATGACCAGCAGCCAGATCACTCCAAAACACCTTTAAATTGCTGATAGTTCTTTAGAAGTTGGAATAACAATGTAATTTTGTAAAATGACAGCCTAGAAGAAATTATGTTGCATAATGAGACTGAAACATAAAAGGAAACCTTATATACGTATAACTTCAACAGTAGAACTATCAGTTTGCATCTGCTCAATGTGCAAATAGCCTAATTGTCTCACCAAGTTAATATTTTTTTTAGAAAGCATCTCAGTTACCTATCAAAATATATTTTTCCTCTAATTTGTGTTATTCCATTGTTCCTCCCCACTGTCCCAAGAAAAATACAATAGAACTCCACTCTCTACACCACAGGGAGCTAATTCCATTAATTACCTTGGAAAAACCCACAGGCATAAAGGCAGAAAGTAAAGATTCACTAGACTTTCAGGGTTCTCTGCTTTTCAGTAATCGGTGTATCCATGTTTACCACATATTTAAACACTTGCTTGCTTGACACATCTTTCCTCAGGAAATCAAAGATGACAAGAGCTATATTAATATAAGATAACATTTTATAGCAAGTATATCTAGATGTAAATGGAGTGACTGAAGAGAGATCATAAAGTTCTTACACCATGAATGAACAAAGCAGTTTGATACTGAACACAACAAAGAAAATGTTTTGTACTGAACAGGGAAGCAAACCTGGAACCCAACAGAAGTTCTAAAAATGCTAAAATTCAAACACATTTAAGATATTCCAATGGTTAAGGCATTTGGGTGAATTAAAATGGGGTTTCTTAGAGCTCAAGAGCTGTCCTCAGAATTCAGTTATTCTCTCACTCGTGAACTACCTTTCTGATTGAAAAGAAACTCCATCCTACATACTCATGCATTTCACAGCATTCATGTAACTCCTACATATACAAAATGCTACCATGACAACCTGGATGCCAAAAGTGAGTTAAGTAGATCACATTCTGCAGTAAGATGCTCTGTTCTGACAAAAAAATATGAGCATTTCAACTTCAACTTGCGACAAATTTGCAACACAGGGGAAAAAGGAAACCTGTGAGTACGAGGTTTCCTCACTACACACCTGACCTAGCCACTGGCAAGCTCACCATGTCACTTACTGGATTTACTATAGCTTCATTATCTTTTGGATTTAAGCATTTCATCTCCATTAGCATGGCCCCAAAACATTTAATGGACTCCTATGGGCAAGATAATTTTTTTTCAGAATTACTGCTTGTTCCTGATTGCTCTTCTAGTGGAAAGTCAAACAATTTCCAGTTTAAAAAAGGTAATAAAAACACAGCACACTATAGGGATAAAATATGTAAACTTACTTTTTTATCTAAGCTTTTCTGATACAAAATGCTATGTGTAAATACAGTTACCCATTTGTAACATGAGTTTTTACAAGCCAACAGCTAGTATATCACAAAGATCAAGCAGTCTGACATTGGGAATCACCTGACTGACAGTAACAAAAATGAAGAGAGATAACACAATAAAAACAGTATCCTTTATTGATTCTTATTAAGAATAATAATTAAAAAATCACTGTTAACATGTGAAATGTGATGGATTGTATCACTAGGAAATTCCAGGATGTGCTAAATATACAGATTTCCTATAGCCAGTGTGCTCCCACTCTTATTGTACAGGTATTCAAACTAACATGAGTGCATCAGTTGCTATCTAGAAGAAAATGGCACTGAACAGACTCAGACTCTGGTGCCCAAAGTAACTAATTATGTATAAATTGCCCAAGTGCCTTGGGATCTCTGGATGAGTAAGTAAAACAGGCAGGCAGTAATGTGATTACAATCAGAGCTACAAGGCCATCTGACTGTGCTTTAGATCCTTATAGGTCTATCTCCAGATTAGCAGTAAGCACCAGATCTACAAGGTCATTCCCACGACACACAGATACTAGAGGTCTGACATAAGACTGCTCTCAGGTACCCAAAAAAAGCAGCATCTTTTTAGCCAAAGAATTTTTAATGTGTCTAAAGTTTGTTGCCACATGAAATATGAAGACGTTGTTGTCACTGCAGAGACTTCCAAACTGTAATACAAATTTCCCTATTTATTACTATTTCCAAGGCTTAGTAATAAGAGCAATAAATCTTTTTGCTCTTCACATTTTACAATAGATGGANATAATTCTATATAAATGCACTTACCAAGGATGATACAATACAGTAGCATATGCTCTCTGATTTTTTTTTCAACTATAAGTAATAATTGTATCAGTAACTGGATAGCTAAAACTCTTCATATTTCATTTTCTCAGTTCTCACTTTCTCTTCCATTTTGCAATTTTCCCTTTCCATTCCATGATTTTCCCTAAATGACCAGCAACCAGATCACTCCAAAACACCTTTAAATTGCTGATAGAATTAATAGCTGATAGAAGTTGGAATAACTATGTAATTTTGTAAAATGACAGCCTAGAAGAAATTATGTTGCATAATGAGACTGAAACATAAAAGGAAACCTTATATACGTATAACTTCAACAGTAGAACTATCAGTTTGCATCTGCTCAATGTGCAAATAGCCTAATTGTCTCACCAAGTTAATATTTTTTTTAGAAAGCATCTCAGTTACCTATCAAAATATATTTTTCCTCTAATTTGTGTTATTCCATTGTTCCTCCCCACTGTCCCAAGAAAAATACAATAGAACTCCACTCTCTACACCACAGGGAGCTAATTCCATTAATTACCTTGGAAAAACCCACAGGCATAAAGGCAGAAAGGATTCACTAGACTTTCAGGGTTCTCTGCTTTTCATTATTCTATATGTAAACTGTATCCACATATTTAAACACTTGCTTGCTTGACACATCTTTCCTCAGGAAATCAAAGATGACAAGAGCTATATTAATATAAGATAACATTTTATAGCAAGTATATCTAGATGTAAATGGAATGACTGAAGAGAGATCACAAAGTTCTTATGCCATGAATGAACAAAACAGTTTGATACTGAACAAAACAAAGAAAATGTTTTGTACTGAACAGGGAAGCAAACCTGGAACCCAACAGAAGTTCTAAAAATGCTAAAATTCAAACACATTTAAGATATTCCAATGGTTAAGGCATTTGGGTGAATTAAAAGGGGGTTTCTCACAGCTCAAGAACTGTCCTCAGTATTCAGTTATTCTCTCACTCACAAACTACCTTTCTGATAGAAAAGAAACTCCATCCTACATACTCATGCATTTCACAGCATTCATGTAACTCCTACATATACAAAATGCTGCCATGACAACCTGGATGCCAAAAGTGAGTTAAGTAGATCACATTCTGCAGTAAGATGCTCTGTTCTGACAAAAAAATATGAGCATTTCAACTTCAACTTGCGACAAATTTGCAACACAGGGGAAAAAGGAAACCTGTGAGTACGAGGTTTCCTCACTACACACCTGACCTAGCCACTGGCAAGCTCACCATGTCACTTACTGGATTTACTATAGCTTCATTATCTTTTGGATTTAAGCATTTCATCTCCATTAGCATGGCCCCAAAACATTTAATGGACTCCTACGGGCAAGATAATTTTTTTTTCAGAATTACTGCTCGTTCCTGATTGCTCTTCTAGTGGAAAGTCAAACAATTTCCAGGTTAACAAAGGTAACAAAACCACAGCACACTACAGGGATAAAATATGTAAACTTACTTTTTTATCTAAGCTTTTCTGATACAAAATGCTATGTGTAAATACAGTTACCCATTTGTAACATGAGTTTTTACAAGCCAACAGCTAGTATATCACAAAGATCAAGCAGTCTGACATTGAGAATCACCTGACTGACAGTAACAAAAACAAAAAGAGACAACACAATAAAAACAGTATCCTTTATTGATTATTATTAAGAATAATAATTAAAAAATCACTGTTAACATGTGAAATGTGATGGATTGTATCATTAGGAAATTCCAGGATGTGCTAAATATACAGATTTCCTATAGCCAGTGTGCTCCCACTCTTATTGTACAGGTATTCAAACTAACATGAGTGCATCAGTTGCTATCTAGAAGAAAATGGCACTGAACAGACTCAGACTCTGCTGCCCAAAGTAACTAATTATGTATAAATTGCCCAAGTGCCTTGGGATCTCTGGATGAGTAAGTAAAACAGGCAGGCAGTAATGTGATTACAATCAGAGCTACAAGGCCATCTGACTGTGCTTTAGATCCTTATAGGTCTATCTCCAGATTAGCAGTAAGCACCAGATCTACAAGGTCATTCCCACGACACACAGATACTAGAGGTCTGACATAAGAACTGCTCTCAGGTACCCAAAAAAAGCACCATCTTTTTAGCCAAAGAATTTTATATGTGTCTAAAGTTTGTAACCACATGAAATATGAAGACATTGTTGTTGTCACTGCAGAGACTACCAAACTGTAATACAAATTTTCCTATTTATTACTATTTCTGAGGCTTAGTAATAAGAGCAGTAAATCTTTTTGCTCTTCACATTTTACAATAGATGGAAAAGCACAAGACACTTCAGTGAAATCTTGAGAGATTTGAAAGATCCTTCATTTTTACCTCTATCCAAACTATTCTTTCTCAACAACTGCATGGAAGTAAGGAACTGCAGAACCATACAGAGTGTTTGACCTTCTAAGTGTACCTTAATTCCTGTCAAAATAAATTTTGAAAAACCCTAGTGTAGTAAAAGCCAAGCTAGCAAGTTCACTTAAAAATCATTATATTCCCTTCAGTTAGAGAAACTGTAGCTACTTTGGAAAAGTGAGCAAAGCATGCAATTAAAAATTGAAGTATAACATCTACCTCTATGTTATAATCTTGACTTTTGTGTATTCTACCTGTTCAGAGCTACTGTTTTACAACTCCTCTTCATTACTTACATCCTTTCATCCTAGTTTAGCACTTATTCAGTATCCTGAAGCCATAGCTGGTGGCCAAATGAAACACTGCTGCCACACCTGCATTTTATCCTTAGAAAAACCTTTTTCTCCCTCTTGCCACCCCTGGTTACCATCAGCCTGAACAAAATGGGACCTTCAGCTATTATGTACTACATTTAATCTTTTCAGACACTCTTGGTTACGTGGGAGAATAAGTCCCAACCTGCTCCAAAGAGACACTCATCTTTGTGAGTATGACATGGATGTAGTCAGAGTTAATAACCACAACACAACATCCCTTGAACTCTATTCCATATGGCTGACTCCCACCATAACAGATGGTGTAGCTAGTTGTTTGCAGTTTGCTCTCAATGTACTGCTTTCGGTCTTCTGTTAATATTACTGTGGCTAAACAGCACAAATGACAGCTGCCCATTCCTTTTGTCCTTTCCTTGCAGCTTACTATCTGAAAGCTCAAGGAGAACCCTGCTGAAGAGGATTGCTCACATACTGCAAGCTTTAGGATAGCTGTTTTTCTTCCTCTCCACTCCTCCAGTTGGCAGCAGCTTCTCTTAGCTGAATAAACTAGTTGCTGTCTGGGAAGAAAAAGACTCCAAAGAGGAACTCAGTACTTGCTTACAGCAGTAGCCACCCCAAAACAAAGCTGCAGAAGTTATAAGGATTAAATACATAGATAAATAACTAGGCTTGAAGAATTTTTGTAGTTTTTATCCCAGAGAATACTGTATGTACCTAAGTTTGTAAACAGCAGACTTCAGTGACCTTTTGTCCTTCATTGCCAACGGAACATGTGACTAAGTTTTTTAGTCACATAAAAAATTTAGTTCCCATTTTTTAGTAACAGCATCAAAATTAATTGAGTTTATTTTGTTACATGTGATCCTTGAGATGTATCATCCGCACAGATTTAAACTATACCACTTCAATGTTATTTTACTGAAGTGCTACTCTTACTGCACTTCTGTTATGTTTCTGCACACACATCTGAGACTGCCTTGGAAAGTACCTGAGTTCTGAGCTCCATGTTTGGTAGGTCCCAATAGCAAATGTTGACCTTAGTTCCACAAGCCTGTCAGTAAATGGGACAATAGCGAACCAAAGACTTGAAAGTATCATGCTTTTAGCATTCCCTCTACTGAAAAATAATCTTCATGCCTTAAGGGTCAGAAAAAAATATTAAAAAAAACATAAACAAACTAAAAATCTTGAGCTCTACTAACTTTATTTCACACCAACTTAGTCTTGCATTAATCCCTGTCCCCACCTAAAAGAAGTGACTGCATATTTGTCATTATGTCACTAAACATGTTGACTTCCAAACTTTCAAAATTCATTATCCTCAACACTTCATTTCCACTGTACAAGACTGAAGTCTTATTTACATTGTTTGTGAGTTAGAGTAAGACTTCAAAAAGACTGATGGCAGACACCAGTATCAACTGACATCAGTACTCATTAAAATACATTTAGATTATCATTATTTGATATAAGAGAGGGCCAAGATAGTGGTCTGGAGAAAGTGTAGTAAACCTGGCAAAGGATTTAGAGGTAATGATAACTGAAACTGAGCTATAAAATTTCTTCCTGATAACAGGATATACAGCACTGGATGCCATGTAATACTTTTAGATGGTGTGACATGGACAGGAAATTCTAAGGAATTTTGGAGGGGTGTTAGTCCCCCAAAA
>VZTY01029667.1:15950-51063 GCA_013400935.1 Turnix velox | reverse complement strand
ACTCCTCCAGTTGGCAGCAGCTTCTCTTAGCTGAATAAACTAGTGGCTGTCTGGGAAGAAAAAGACTCCAAAGAGTAACTCGGTACTTGCTTACAGCAGTAGCCAGCCCAAAACCAAGCTGCAGAAGTTATAAGGATTAAATACATAGATAAATAACTAGGCTTGAAGAATTTTTGTAGTTTTTATCCCAGAGAATACTGTATGTACCTAAGTTTGTAAACAGCAGACTTCAGTGACCTTTTGTCCTTCATTGCCAACGGAACATGTGACTAAGTTTTTTAGTCACATAAAAAATTTAGTTCCCATTTTTTAGTAACAGCATCAAAATTAATTGAGTTTATTTTGTTACATGTGATCCTTGAGATGTATCATCCGCACAGATTTAAACTATACCACTTCAATGTTATTTTCCTGAAGTGCTACTCTTACTGCACTTCTGTTATGTTTCTGTACACACATCTGACTGAACTTTGACTATCTGAGACTGCCTTGGAAAGTATCTGAGTTCTGAACTCCATGTTTGGTAGGTCCCAGTAGCAAATGTTTACCTTAGTTCCACAATCCTGTCAGTAAATGGGACAGGAAAGTATAAAACCTTAAGCATTCTCTCTACTGAAAAATAATCATAATGCCTTAAGGATTTAAAAATCTTGAGCTCTCCTAATTGTATTTCACACCAAAGTGAGGAGCTAATTCAACATAGTCTTGCATTNGAGTTAGAGTAAGACTTCAAAAAGACTGATGGCAGACACCAGTATCAACTGACATCAGTACTCATTAAAATACATTTAGATTATCATTATTTGATATAAGAGAGGGCCAAGATAGTGGTCTGGAGAAAGTGTAGTAAACCTGGCAAAGGATTTAGAGGTAATGATAACTGAAACTGAGCTATAAAATTTCTTCCTGATAACAGGATATACAGCACTGGATGCCATGTAATACTTTTAGATGGTGTGACATGGACAGGAAATTCTAAGGAATTAAGGAGGGGGGAAAGCCCCCCAAAAGTATAGATGTTCTTAAAACAAAACAAACAAATCCTGCCTGGTTTAATAGCAGTTTCTAGTGTACTGTTAAAAATGTCTATTCAGACATCCAGAAACTGTAGCTGGATATAATATCAAGCAAACCTGAAAAAGAATGTGTTAAATCAATTCTATTAAGAAATCCAAAACACCTAAAAAAACCCTTATTTTCAGGATTGCTGACACTATGTTTTACATTAAGAGCTTCTACAGAACTGTTGGAAGTTATTAGTTTGCTGTTTATTCACAACAGCTTTTCTTCATTACTTCAGATAAGACAAAAACCTTATCAAAAAAGTGTTTCATTAAGTAGCTCATAATGACCTCACAGACTGTTATTTTCTACAGCTACTAAATAAACAACTTGCGTATTTTTTCAGAGAGTTAGGCCATTACATACTGTTGGTTTTTCCTTCTTTCTCACTCTATATTCTTACTAACTGTCCTAACAGCAAGTCACATGGCCATAGGAGATGATGAATGCTCATCATTGCTTTCCCATGTTAGCATCTTTCATTTAAAGAGGAGGGGATGCTTGGGCTGCTGAGAGGAACAGAGAGCAAAGAAACCTCTGCAGCCATAGAGACTAAAACAGAGACATTTTGCCCACAGTCCTGAAGCTTAACAAATCCTTCTTCACCACAGACATCAAATACAACTAGTATTTGCACAAGTTATTGACTTGCATTTGGGTATTTTGTTGGGTTTTTTTGTTTTAATAAGTGAACCTCTTGAGTTTAGTGTAAAACTTTACTACAAACTTACAAGGAAAACAAGCTTCAAAATTCATTTTTCTGAGTTGCATAAAAATTCTTTTCATGACAGTAATAGACTTCAATAGTACCACTGTATGTTTCATTGACTATTATTTTTCTTAATCATTAGTTCCTCAATAAAGAAGCTGGAAGAGGGGACAATGATGGGTTTATCTTCTGAATCCACATGCAACCCTGGAAACTATTTTTTTTTAATTGAGATCAAAGGAAAACCAAACAAGAAGTCTGAACTTTCTAATTGCCTCCACACAAAAACATTCTTGTGTTAGAGAAGCTATGAAAATTATTCAGGGATTGATTTGCAATCAATAACTGCATAACTACCGTTTATAAATATTTCCATCACCAAGATATCAAAGCTTAGCCCATAAGCACTGAATAAAACTGGATGGTTAGTATTCATAAATCACCAGCTAAAAGTCCCAAATTATGGTGTATTTTATCTTATATGCCTGTACAGAAACAACATCAAAAACCACAGAGATGCTTGACTAAAGTTATATCACAGCATTGCATAACTTCAGACAAAGTTATGGTTATTACAAATAATTTAGCTCTAGCTCAATTGTGTGCCTCAGGAAAAGCTTTATATGATTTTCATCTCTTCCTGACTCCTCCTCCATAAAGATGAGGTTTATATTTAACTTAAGCCATTATAAGTCACTTCCTTCTCTTCCTTAGAAATGACATTCTGGCTGCCAAATATCAGAGTAACATGGCAGCAAGCAAGAGCTGTGATCAA
This sequence comes from Turnix velox, assembly GCA_013400935.1. NCBI lineage: Eukaryota > Metazoa > Chordata > Aves > Charadriiformes > Turnicidae > Turnix > Turnix velox. Next base: position 48,517 of record VZTY01029667.1, on the reverse strand, counting down.
TTTTCAAATCGTACTTGGATAATGGATACAGGCATATTTCATGCAGATTACAAAACGGGGAGGTCTTGACTGTATTTTCACTATGATTTATTTTATAAAATGGAGATATGCATAGAAAGCAGGGCAAAATACTATCATTTATATAAGATAATGACAACAACACTCATTAATTTACAATGTAAAAAGACATCTTTGGAGATTATTTCAGCCACTGTTCAATTAAGTCATTAGCTTTCATTTCTTAGTAAGACCCATTTAAAAACCATCTAAATGCCAACATCAAAATGAAATAAAATTTATGTACTGTTAAAATATAAAACAATCTCCTTAATGCAGAAAAATCAATTCTGCAGCCAAGGTGAAATTTGTGCAAATGCCGATTTGGCAAGCCATAACCACTATTCAGTCTTTTTAATAGTTCTCTGAACTTATATTTATATTTCATCTACTTATTTGAATTCAGACTTCAGATAAACAACCTGTACAGCACTACACTATATATAGGTTGATAGTACTTGCTTAGTAGGCTGTTTCCTCCCTGGGAAGCAGCAGTAAAGCTAACTCTCACAGATCCAAAGACTTGACACAGAAGCTCCACTCAAATACTTGACCAAACATTGCATTATACACTTGACAGCACTGGGAACATTTCTATCTTTCACTGCTTTCAGAATCACAACTGTTGCAGCTTCACTGTGACATCCAAGTTTTCAAAGCAATTTTTCCTCAACCTGTGCTCCAAGGTCTTCACACTCTCAATGTTAAACTCCTTAAAGAGTGAAGTATGCTGTGACTACATATAAAAGTTTCCACCTTGCATCATTTACTACATTAAAGAAGTCTAGAGCTGAAAATTCCTATCTTTCCAAAGTTGTCAGTGTTAGAGGCATCATTTTTTACTTCTTTTTGACCTTAATGCATGTCCAGCTATTTTGATAAGGAATTCATTCAGTATTTGTGCTTTGGCAGCTCTTAAGTATTTTGTTATCACCATTTAAAACCTTGTACTAACATTTATGAAGTATGAATTCTCCATATTTCAAATGGATTCTGGTGAGCCCATGAAGTTGATCACTGTATCTGAACAGGGAAATTCTTCCACTCAAAGCTTCTATTCCACCCTCAGGCAGAAAAAATACACAACGACTTTTGTGCTGGAATTAGCTACAATGGTATAGAGTTCTATATGTCCAAGCTAAAAGGCACTGAGCATTGCATAACTTTCTGCTGCTCTTCTATGCTGGCTCCACTATTTCTGCACTATATCACCATAGAACAAGCATAATCTAACTTTTGAGTTTGTATTTGTGTCTAGGCTATCCAAGATGCTCTGCAGTGACTGAAGAATGGCCAGTCAGGGAGACATTTGCTGCCCATTTCATTGTAAAAAAACTTTCTTTCAATCAGGCAAAACTGAGATCATGCTTTTGTTTTGAATTTATTACCAACATCACATAGGAAGTACTAACTCAGCATATAGAGTAGATACTAATCTCACTGGATTGTAAACAAATCTGCATTTTCTGCAGGGGCTGAAGGAAGAACAGGTACACTGAAGTGGATCAGTCATTGTCAGAATTACTTCACTCACTTATTATGTGCAATGCATACTGTCTCTGGGAAGGTTATGTTTCCTTGGCAACTATCAAATGCATTGTTAATGTCTCCAAAGAATTTCCAGTCAATAATGATTTTAGTCCTTTAAAGCTTATTTTATTAAACCAACTTTTTGGTTAATTCAATTCTACTTACATTTTGTGTATTTAATCAATTATTGTCAGACAGCTGAACATTTTTATGAAGGAAAGGTTTTAACCTATACTTTATTTCTCTTCAGAAATTTAGAACAGGACATCCAAATAAATTAAAAGATGTCAATGAGAAATAAAAACCTGCAAAGAACCTACTGTATTTTTCACAACAGAAGTCCAGGATCAAACTGAATTAAGGTGCATAATGAAATTACATGACAAACACTTCCCACTTATGTTTATGTCAACTACTATATTGAGAACAAGAAAAGCACATATAGTTCACACCGATACAAGGACAACAACTGCAAATACTGGAGAAGAATTAGTAAATTGCTGGATCATTTTTTATGCCTCATGATTCACCTCTACATACTACTTATCTTGTACAGCATCTATAGCGACTACCTTGATCCCTTTTTAAAGTCTCATGACAGAGATTAAAGGATCCTTCTATACCAGTACTTCATCCTGAGCACAATAAGTCTCCCCAGTGGTCAGCACCTTCATAAACTTGATCATAACTTGCTGATTCAAGATTCTCCTGACACCATCTGTTTCACAATGGCCTTGAGCCTAGCCTTCCATTAATGCTACTGTCTCACAATTTTTGTTGCCTTCCATTAATGCTACTGTCTCTCAATTTTTGTTACATCTCTACAGTTACAGCTTCCTTTCTTCAGCATATTCACAAAGCTGTTTGCCATATCCAAAAGATTTTTTAATTGAATGGTTAACTTTGCAATTATTCACCTGCTTGTAAAGCACAACTTCCCTTACTACTGCTGTAGCAGCCTTCACAGCTCTTTACATCCACAATATCACTGACAACTGCCTTCAATATAACCTCCTAAAAGGTTTGCAGACTAAAATTGACACTGCCTTGCTGTGATCAGTTTTAATATCAGAGCATAGCAAATACTGCTAAGTTCTTTACATATGTAATTTTATTTCCATAAATGTATTTGAATCTCAGAAGAGTAATTTTCCTTCATGATAAGAATTTCCAAAAACACTTTGATTCTAGGACTCCTATTGAAGGTGACAGAATTTCTACAGTGTTTTGATTTCAAGATATAATTACGTCATTTGTGTTACATCATGCTAACAAGAAAAAATAATTTCTTCACTCTCCCCCATTTAAGCTCCAGTGTCCAGTGAGAAATAAAATATCTCAGAGAAGGTTATACAAAGCTGGCAAGCAATAATAATGACGATAATATTAGGCTTGGATTTCTATTTACACAACATAAAGATAAGTACAAAACATAAATAAGGAGAATATACTGACAATATGTAACCTTGTGTGTAAGTTACAGTCAGTACTGGATAAGAGATACATCTATTCACAGAGACAGTAATATTTACTACTGACAAGTACCAGATAAAGCAAGAAAAAAAAAATCAGCGCATAATATCTTAAATACTTGCCACAACAAGAAGAAAATTTACTAAGGAGTTTCACAGATGAGGTCTGTAGCATATACTCCAAATTCCCCACACCTTCTGATATAAAGGTCTTGAATAGATTTTTAGAAGTTGCACTAAATCTGTGACAACTAAATCCACTAGAAGGCAGTCCAGTTATTCTCTTCAGAGCTGGCATATTTCCTTACAACTAAAGCTTTGCTGTAGAAAAATCTCAGCTAAAATAATAGTTTATGGGTATAGGAAGTCAGATGGTTTTGTAAGCTATAAAGGTCAAAATACTTGAGTGAAATATTCCCTTTGGGAAGCTTGGAAACAACTTTTTTCTCCAAAACTTTATGACAGCTGGTAAAGCAAGAAGACATATGCTTTTTTGTATTGCCTAAATAAAAATGACTGATCTGACTTATTAATGCTGATACTCTCAAGACAAAAGCAAGAGTTTCCAGCAGTTTTATGCAGTTCTCATTATACATTAGCAGAATCTCCTTTTAGATGAGCAACATTTATCCTCAACATCTGTTTGCAGGATCAGTTAAAGGATTTAGAAACTATACTTCCAAATTCATTAGCTTACATGGAAACTATTTTTCAGTCTATTGAGAATGATTAAGTGAAGCTTTTCAGGCTACAAAAGTGAAAAGAAGCAGTGAGGTCTGATACAAGTCATGCCTGTAATTATCTGATTCATAAACCAGAGAAGTCAATTTACTTTTATTTTGAAAGATATTCGAGAATTTTCTTTTCCATACACTTGCAGATTTCAAAGCCAAGAAAGAGACTACACTATATTCTGATAATGGAATAATAGCTTCATTGTAGTAGACAAAAACCATACAAGACAACAAGTAACAGAGACACATACAATAATAGTATAGTAAAAATGCATGCAGTAAAATCTATACACCTTCCAGAACAGACAAGCATGACAGGAACAAATATGATAATGTACAGTTAACTGGAAACCTTTTTAAGAAAGTGATCTCACTCACTGTCTGAAGCAAATAAATCTAGAATAGCTATATCATTTATCCTACTTTTTCTTCATAGACATTGAAGAACAGCAGGAATTAGAGAAGCAGAATCCCTCCTCACATCAATGAAGCTAGTGTTATAAGAACAGCACAGAGGTATGAGTGCACTGGCTACTTCTCTCTAACAAGGTGTAGGTACCCAAAAACATGCCTCTAGAAGGTATGAAGATGTTCAGTTCCTTATTTGTACCACATGTTTTTTTATGTTATCTGCTTAATTCCATGTTAAGTACAGGCCAGAGTGAGAAAAGGCACTACACAGACACATTTTATCCAATACTTGGAAGCTCCTTGTCAACATTCAGGGAAGACACTAAAATTTTGCACATATAAAGGCTGCTTGGCTTAAAATATATAGGAAACAGGAACTGGAATGCTACTAATAGCTTCAAAAATAGAAGCTGTGAGACAGATTTGTATTCTCCATACACATCGCCCCACTTTCTCACTATTATATATGGTGACTTAGACAGTATTCCCATGCCTTCAATAACATAAGTATTTTCTCTGGGGACTCTTTTTTACTTCTCTATCATAAGCCATGTAAGGAACACTCAGACACTCTCCCTATTATAACATAGCAACAACAACTTCCAAACATTTTCAATAAGGAGACATTTTAGCTCTGATGAACAAGTAATTTTTCATTGTTTACAAAACAACAATTGTGAGTCAGCTCCCATAGATAACAAGCAGAGATAAAGTATGAAGTGAAAACCAGTGCTAGCTTCTATCAGTTCCCTGGCTTTTCTTGGAGAGTGTGTTAAGCATCACAGCTCAAGCCAAGTACAATGCTCTGCTAATTTTGCACTTTGGCAGCCAGTAGAAGTTTGTGCACAGCTTAATGTTAAATGGGATTAATAATGCACAAGATTGTCATTTGCTGGTAGAGGAGAGAGACCAGACTACATAAGAAATGAGGACAGGAACTAATCTACCACTCTCAAAAATTAAGGGCTCATTTACTTGACCAAAAGATAAATCAGCAAACTTATTTTTGACTGCTGACTACCACAGAACTCTTAGCAGAACAACAACCACTGAGTACCCTTCTACTTCAGGGGAACAGAATGAATGTTTTTCCTTTTGTAGTCTTCACGAAAATAAGGGGTTTTTTGAGCACTCACACTGGAAGCAGTGAAGTTTTGTTTTTTCACTTTACCTAATACACCTAAGAAGGAAGCTAATTGATTCACCTTGCTGTGGGTGGGGGTTTTTTTCCAAACACAAAATAATACAGCCTACTATGTTTTTATCCAACCAAACATTACATCTTTCTTTGGGAGATTACATCTTGGGAGATTACATCTTGGGGAGCCTCACAAAGCTCCCCAAATGCAACCATGACTGGCAGGTAGCATACAATTAGCATAGAGACTTATAGCACACTGTTAAGTCCAGTGCTGGACACCATATACTACAGACACTTTGGTGTCCAAGTAAAGGCATACACTATTGTGCATGCTAATTTGTACAGAAATACTCAAATTACCATTACTGGCACACATTTCTCAAATTACTCCAACTGCCACATACATGAGAAATTAGAGCTCAAGCCAAGAGAGAGAAAAGGGATTATGATAAAACAAAAGGACAAGAGGAAAATGCTGGAGGAAAAAACAGAGACAAAACACAGTGATTTAACACACTCTATAATGTGGTATCTGAAGTAAGAAATTCTTAAGAAAAACTCTACAGGATAGGAAGGCAGATGAAGCTGCAGGTCTTTCAATTGTATATGCCATGACAGCTCTTTAATCTTGCAGCCTATATATAGTAACATTCTGCAATTCTACAGAGCTGCATTACTTTTTCTTTTCACTGTTTACCCACGCTATCTAATGCTGACGTATATGCTGAGTAATAGGCTCTCAGCAAAAAGAAAGTTTCCCAGTTATTCTTATCCGAGTGCCTGCCCTTTAAGATAATTTCAGGAAGGCTTTTAGGGATCAACCATTTTTTGCATCATCATGCCTTGTATCTAGTCTTCCAAAGATGGGATGAAAGCACAAGGATTACATGAGATGCATCTTCACAATTGCTAACTGTTGGCAATGTTTTGTGGCTGAACAGATGCTTTCCAAGCCTCAACAGAAATATTTAAAAACATGGTATCATTGTGATCAGATGTATTCACTCATTAGCCACAGTATGCATTAAGTACCAATTAATGCAGATCACTGAGGACCAGTTACAGTAAACTGGAAAAATGTCAGTACATTAGAAGTGAAAGAAAGTGACTGTTCTAACTGCTCGTCAAAGCAGAAGAAATTTTTAAAGGTCTCTTCCAACTCAAGCTATTCTGTGATCCTAAAAATTGTTAAGTTATTGCTGCAGCTCATTCACTTACTAGAACAAGAAAATACAATTCCTGTTTCCAGACCTTCTCTGTGAACAGAATGTGAATGTAATTCCAGCAAGTCTACATGGTCTTTAGTTCTTTCACATCTGCATGGCAACACAATGTTTCACCTCCAGCTACTAAGAGAAAAAAAAGATGAATTAACAGTGTCTCATAATAAGGAACTAAAACTAAAATTTGTCAGAAAAATTGAGAGATTATTCAAGTTGGAATGTTCTGTTCTGTAACAGAAATGTTAATTATAATGTAATTACACCATGTAAATTATTTTCAACAATTATTGACAGACTTTGTCTTCCTAAACCTTCAGTTAGCTCAACTACACAATCTGAAGCCAAATTATGTTGCAGATTTATGGTAGGCTGAATATCAGAACACTGTCATCAGAGTATTTGAATATCATAATCTATGAACTGATGCATAAAGTTGTCATCCAAGTGATGACAAAATAATTTATTCACAAACAAACCAAGGAACTTTTCCTTCTAAGGTTATTACTTTTATTGGTTCTTATTTCAAGGAGTGTGGGGAGGAAAGGGGAAGGCAATGGAAACTCATTAAGAACTGGTGAGAACTATCCCATTGAATGCATTGAGTATGAAGTAAATGGAGAGCAGGGGATGTTTGAAAAGTTGTACCTTTACAAGAATTATTTCTTAGAATATTGACTTTTTAGACAAGGTGGATAAGGGAAGGAAATTATATTCCTAAAGAAGACCTTAAGGCACAACCTCAAAAGGATAAGGAAGCTTAGTTGTGAAACATTACTGAGTTTTAAATATATTTGCAACAGAAGGATTCATGATCAGATAATTCCTCTTTGAAAACAGTTAAAATAAAACAAGTTCTCTTCAATACATCAACTGATAATATTTTTGCCTAGCAGTTTAGCTTCCTTAAAAAGAAAATTTGATACAATTTCCTACTGAGAAACTAGTCCATATAACAAATATGTAGGTATTAATTTAAATCACCAAGCATACAAATTTTCAGTCTTCATGGCCTACCTATGCAAACGCTTGTTTCTTTAGAGAACTGTGAATTCAGTTTGATGCTTTTATTGTTTCTTGCATCATGATTACTTACACCCCAGAAACTGCTTACAAGACTCCATCTTTCCTCCTTTTTCTTCTCTGTATCAGTAATTAATAATGAACTTTAATAGCACCTTTTGGGACTATAATTGTTGCCAGGGATACCTGGGATATAATTATGATCTCATTGGCAACTAACTGAAAGACCTTTTTGTTGAGAGATCAATTCAGACTCATCTACTGTTAATTGCATGTACACACCCCCTTTCATCACGATATTGTGGAGTACTCTGAAAATTATACACCAACAGTTTCATCACTCAGATTCTATTTCTGTTTTACAGACAGGCATACTACAGCACAAGGGTTCTGCATGACTTGTTGAAAGGCAAAACTTCAACTTGAAATGAAATTCAAGTGTCACCCTACTTCTGACTGCTACCTCTAAGTGGCAGCAATGCGCACGTTTGCCTGCCTCGACTCCAAATTCTTAGAGTTCAGCTCCACAATTGCAAAAGCTTCCGTTACTCCTCAATGCTATCAGCTTATTGTAATATCTGTGAAAGCAGAAATACCCACTCTGATACTCATCTTCAGCCAAACCCTGCCAAAACTGACAGCCATCAGGAGGAAACACCATTTAATTAGCTGAAACTACATTCCAGAAAGCACAGAACTTGGAAGAAAACTAAACAAACATTAACAATCAAATTGTCGCAAGTACAGTGATAATACTGAGTCTCAATAGCATTTTTATGAGCTAGCTTCCCTCTCCCTCCTCCCTTTTTCTTTTAAATAATGGATTGGACAGTATTTTTATGGAATATTCCTCTTCATAAAGGAAGAGCTCTGAACTTACTCTCTGTAAATTGGCCAGTAGAGGGTAGCATCACATTCCCAAATCCAGCAGATTACATTATCACAATTAATCATCACAAATTTAAACATTTTCTGACTCAACTCAAAAAAACCGTACTTTTTCAATTAAGCTTTTAAAATCTATGACTTACATTTATGACACAGCATAGAAACTACTGAAGAGACCTACAGTTCTCTCATCAGATGTTTGCTGTTCAAACTCATTGAAGTACTTCTGCATGAGAAAGAATACACATAAGGTAACATTTGCATGGCATAGTTTAATTTTGGCACAAATATTTGACCTCATAGAGATTTGTAGATTCTTTGGTCGTTTTTCATACAGCACTCTCAGAGTCACAGAATGATTGGAAGGACTTCTGGAGACCATCTAGTCCAATACTTCTGCCAGAGCAGGTTGTCCTATAGCAAGTTTCACAGAAAAGCATCTAGGTAAGGTATGAATATCTCCAGAGTCTGAGACCCCAGCACCTCCCTGGGAAGCCATTCCAATGCTTTGTCACCCTCTAAATTCCTCCTCATGTTTAGATAGAGCTTCCTATTCTCAAGTCTACCCCTTTTTCCAGTCACCTGGCACCATCAGAAAAAGAATGTCCCTATTCACCCTGACATCTGTCCAAGAAGTAATTCTAAGCACTGGTAAGATCCCCCTTCAGCCTTCTATTTTCAAGGCTGAAAAGACCCAACTCCCTCCCCCTTTCCTCATGGCAGAGATGTTCTTATCCCCTAATCATCTTCATAGCATCTAGTTGTACCCTTTCCAGTAGCTACCTGTCCTTCTTGAGCTGAAGGAAACCAGAACAGTCATAGTAGCAGCTAAAAACCACTGTTGATGTAAATACATAATTAATCCATGCTTTTCTGTTTTGGTCTTAATTGTATTTCTAAACTACAAGTTTAGGAGATTAAAAAAACCTTTAAAATAAAAGGAAGTAGTAAATTCTGCTCAGAAATCATATCAAGATAAGAATTAGGAGAATGTCTCCCCTGATGCACATTTTCTAAAGCACTATCTGACATTTAACACAGAATTGATTATTTCAATAGTGCTTTTCTCAGATTTGTCTAAATCCTCTGTTCCTAGCATATTGATTTGGGTTTGTTATTGCCTACTTTATGAAGCAATATGAAGACTTCCTTCCTTAAGGAAATGAGTTTTCCAATTATTTACCATCCTATCAGGAAAGCCAAGAAGTTTGATGCACTTACTGTGACAAATAAAAACCAACAATTTCAACCCATGTGTACCTTCATACATAAGAACTTCATATGTGAACCCAACTTTATACAAAGTTGGTAATTTGCATTATTGTCTACAATTTCAACATCCAGCTGTGCACAATAATAAATATATTTTCAGATGTACACAGGACTATCTTTAATAAATTATTTTTGCAGCTTTTTCCTCTTCTTACATACTGAATGGATGTCTTCATACAATGTCTGGTTTCCTGTTTCACCATCATGTCCTATCTAACTTCCTATCTAAAACTCCAGAGGACATAAATCACAATGTTATCCATGAATCAGTGTTAACCCTCCTGTTCTCTCTGCAAACTCAGGAAAGAGCAGGGTAGTGTGATGCTACTAATATCTGTAATACCATACTGAGACTTGTAATTATATACAATGGATTTATACTGAGACCTGCAAAAATATATACTGACTTTACACATGCAAATTAAACACACATTCAAACAACCATCCTATTTGTTTTGTATTTTTATGCTCTTGGAAAGTTTGGAAAGGTCCATATACTGGACTTGGGGAAAAAAATAACAACAACAAACAAACAAAAACCTAATATTGGGCATCAAAGTAACCAGTTAATATAGTATTTTATGCAAACTTCCTAATTCATCCTGTTCTCTATGCCTTTATACAGTTCTGTGCTACAAAGGACTCGGTGGCTTTGTAGGAACACTGGTTTGACTTAGACAAGTAAGTCTCAATCTAAGCCAACTTTTAATGAAGGAAATTACCTAGTGCCATGGCCACAATGTTTTCACATCTACAGTTCTATCACACTAATAACCAGCATTTCTATTATTTTAGAGTCTGAATCACCTCTGATTTCATGCACTGAAATTTGAGACCTTTGAGAAAAAAACTACACAAACATATAACAGAACTTCTGGTTTGCACCAGGCAGTACATAATCAAAATCAAACCCCAAAAGCAAGCAAACATTATTGCAATGAATTATTCAGTCGTGCACTGGGATGGACTAAAGAAAAGAAGTTTCAACAGATCTACTTCTATCCTCAAATTAGACCTTAACAGTCTTGCTTCTACTCTCTGCCTGAAGAAAATGTGCTGTAAACTACCTACTCAAATACCTCAACAGAATTAGGCAGTGGCAGAATTTGTAAAGAACTTAGAATATAAACAAGAGGAACTGTAGAAAGAAAATCTACTTGATGACTATAGAACTTCTTACCTCTGTTGCCTCAAAAAGCTGCCAGAATACAATACCATCTCCACACAGCTTGCCCTGCCAGCTGGTTTCAGCACTGTAGCTGCATTACTCATGTGCCTATTGCCAAAACTTTCTTCTTAGAAATGTGTAAAAACTGGACTGTCATTTTGTGCTGATAAATGTCAAGTCCAGAGTGTGTTCAACAGAAATCAGTGTTCCTGTGTATATAGACAAAGTGTGAACATCCCCCTGTTTCTTCAATACAAAGATGGTTTTGTTAGGCACATGTACCTCCCTTCAGAGATAAACAGCCTCTGCAAAACTGAATGTTCTGGGTGCTACTGAAGGATAGTGATGTATATTTTATCTTTAACAACTTAGTGGCCTGCAAGTGCCAGGAAATATTTCTAGAAAGTTTTTATTGGAGTCTCAAGGTTGATACAAGTCTTTTTGTCTCTTCAGTTACCTAAGGAGGCAAAACCATTTTACCATTTATTTAGGACTCATTCCTACTCTGGTCTTCAGAAAAAAAAAACCAAAAACCAACCAAACAAAACCCCACACAAGTTTTTTCATCTAATTATGTTATAGCCCTAACACATGCTGCAGAACAGTGTTTCTTTAAATAGCAGGGCTTCAAAATAGAGCTTCTACTTAAAGAACTGAAGACTAAAATGATTTTCCATCACCAGAAAGAGCCTGACATGATAGAGCAATAGAGTACTTATGCTGATAATGAAATTGTGTTTATTACATTTCATCTTATTTGACTCATTTCTTTATTAATAAAAAGCATTTCTTTCTGAAATTATTACTTCACTAAAACTTGCTAAAATGCTATTACTTTTTGTTAGGAATCATCTGAAAATACTGGAAGAGCCTGGAACAGCTTGGCACTTTACAGCATTGCACCTCCCAGAATTACGCAAGTCCCATGATGATGCCCCATTTCCATCTAGTGTCTGTTTCCAGAGCAACAAGTAATAACATTAAATACAACTGAAAAATCTGGCACACAATAAAGCTAAGTGGAAATAATTTGCAAACACTTAGCCATGAATTGGTTTTCACCTAGCAAAAATTAAAATCTCCACAGATAAATCATGATTAAGAAAACATCAGCTAACTTCCTAGTCATCAGAGCAAGCTGATGTATTAGAAGAAATAAGAAGTTTCCTTGGCTTGCAGCCTACTGAGAAGCCAGCCTTGTTCTGCAATAAAACCATCCTTCTGCACTCTTAGATGCTTTCATTTCTGAAAAAGCTGAACTTGTATTTGGCTGCCACAGCTCTGCAACTTGCTCTGGCCTGAAAGAGGTGGACAAGTGTGCCTTTCCCAGCACCAGGCGGTAATTCAAGATCAGAAGCTAGGCTGTTTTGTATGGAAGAAAACGAGCAATGGTCTAACAGGGTTTCTCAGTCCTGGTTAGCTTCCACCTGAAGCAGCCATAGCTATTATCTTACATCATCCTCACTGAAAAACTTAAGGAAAACTTGTATACATAAACATGGTTGTTATTAATTCACAGGTCATTACTGCAGAATTATTTTTATATTCTATTTGCAGTTAGATATAAAGCTGCTTTGTAGGAGATTTAAGCATATTTAATTGTGGTTGCCTGATACAAGTGGTTGCTCCATACCAAGGGATTGCTCTGTTGAGCACTGACTTTTCAATTTACGTTTCCATATGGCCAAGAGATGCGCTTCAGAAAATTCATGATACATAAGTATAAAGCAGCTGCTGTATCTAATTCAAGTCAGTGATCCAATGAGTGACTGCAATCATAAAAGTTAACCTTCATTTTTTTTTCAATTTTACCCTTTTCCCATGTCATTAAAGTAATTTTATCCTATAAACATATGCACAAGTACAAGTTATTATCAGAAATTTAATTAGGAACACAGGAAAAGAAATTATTTAAAACACTGTTTAAAGTTCTCTTTTAGTTCCTGCACACACATAAGGACAAATGGAATAACTATTCAATTATTCTGATGAACAAAAAAATAATTTGTCATTCTAGGAACTGAAACAGATTTGCTTGTGCATGCTTTCTTCAGTGTGCAACCCTGGGTGTCTCCCAGAGCTGCCAAGTTACTGTTCAATTTTAAGTGGTGTCATGATGAAGCACTCCCTTAAAAAGGAAGGGTGACATAAAGCTGTTTCCTGTTTTCTGCAAACCGTGTGGTCACACTATTCATAATATAACTAACAACAGGCCAAGTCTGCCTATCCTTGTTCTCACATGCCCAATCATAAGTAAAAATGCACACAAAATACCCATCAAAACTATCTAGGAAAACTGTTAAATAAAATTCAAATGCTTTTTCTTCCTCTAAGTACTTAGGTTTTTACTGTTCACATCAGTCTACCTTGTATTTAGGACACATGTAATTCACAGTTGGATTCTTTTTTCCAAGTTTCCTAATTTGTCTCCCATTATAGTGATGACACTAGTCAAATGCATTTGATGTACCAGTTATACCAAGTCTCCACAATGCTACTAAAATTTCATGAGAGAACTGATTTCATATTTTAGAATAGACACTTAATTTCAGGCTGATTTTTGCTTATCTTTTTTAAACAATCTTTTTACACAAAATTGAGAAACTGCCAAGACAGCAATGTGTATTAGGCTCTCAATATGTTTAATTTTAATTGTTCATTTGTCTGAAAAGGATACTAGATCTTTTTAAAAAAACATCTTCAAATTTCTCCTTTCTTAGTTAAAACTGGACTGGCATAATCTTAGCTGTTGTGCTTCAACAACACCTTATTAGCTTTAGTTCAAAATTAGAACATATAAGCTCAAGAACTGATGTTGAATTACTCTATTCTACTCATTACAGTAGTTATTCTGTTTCAGATCCTACATTTAATTAGTAAACATAATATGCAGAAACTGGCAGCAAAGGGCATTGAATTCTGCAGTCAAATAATATAGGTGAAACTAAAAAGAGGAGAAAAAAATGTGAATTATCAATGAACAAGGTGATGATATACATTCTGCTTCATTGCTTTGGAGTGGGAAGAGAAGTTTGAACATATCAAGTGGTTTCTAGACCACAGAAGGGCAAAGCACAGGAAATGCTCTTCTAAATATTAACCCACATTGTGCCAGTGTTTAATCTGCAGTGCTGACAGAATGTCAGCAGAAGAATTAACTGGGAAGAGCAATAGTCAAAGCACAGGAATAGAGCATCTAGAACAGCAGGGAATATATGAACTAGGAATTATATGCATTGAAGATGCATCAGTTCCAAAAAAAAAAAGCCTTTCCTTCTTCAGGATGAAGTAAATGGTAACTGCCATCCCTGCAATAAGAGCATCTCTCTTGGCACCAGAAGGCCAGCTCTGGCATTCTACTCAACTGAACTAACTTGGCATTTTAGTCTCCCAGACAGTGCTCTGGACTAACCTTCTTTTCTCTTAGCCTTCTTTGTTTTAAACATCAATTACTTCTGAATTTCTTATTGTATCCATGAAAAGATTATTAACTTAACACAACCCATCTGCCAGGGCAGTCACACTGTAAAGGCCCAAGGCTCAAGCAATTGGTTAGAAATTAGCAAAGATTGTTTCCTTTATTTCAGAAAAGTCTCTGCATAGTCCTGATCCACTAATCTCAGATAACAAGCTTCTTATTTCTATATTTAAAGTAAACTAGTATAGTATTTATACAAAAATAAATATAAGAATTGGACAAATCTGAGTAATCACTTGCCTTTCTAAGCTGGTATTAAATCTAAGGAACTTTACAAGCTTCTGACATGCACTCATTTTCTATTTTATACACCACACTAAATGGTGAGAAGATATGAGCAGAAGATATAGAAATAAATGTCAGGAAAGCTTTTCCCACACTACCATTATAGGGTGAAAACAATTTCACAGCCTCTAGAATATGTTTAGTTAATATTCATATTATATACCTCAACTTGCAAATGTGAGTTTACAGTGTATTTTTCCCACCTAAAAAAAAATAAAAATACACACAACAGCATCCAAAGACTTTCAAAGTTCCTATAAAAATTATGCATTTGAATATTGCTGTACTTATCCACTAATACATCCTTTACTGCTGCTCTGTATTTCAAAGCCTAATTACTAATTAATCATGGATATAACATTATGCATCTCAGAGCTTACTGTGTATTACACTCCAGAGTAATTGCATGATGAAACTGTGTTTTTATTCTAGTCCTTTATAAAAACTAGCTTAGTACATCAAACACTGAAAGTTTTGCTTATGAAAAGTGAACCAAGAAAGCCAAAATAAAAGGATTCAAGGCACTGTTAGCTGTTCACATTGGAACATGGCAGTAGCCAGAATAGTTTTCATTGATATGCAGCAGAACTACCTGCCAGAGTCCAGGCTCATATGCAGCTTGCTGGCTGTTTTAGCAACAGAGGAATGTTTAGTTGATTAACTATCTTATAACAATAAATATTATTAATGTTTGTGAAAGTACTGCTCAGAATTTCAGGGAATGTGATTTAACTCATGTAAAGCCTGAGTCTCCAAATTAACCAGAGGCTTAAAATAATGGCTCAGTGATTAAAACCTGGGAGTTGTTCACAATGACATCATCTCACTTATCTAAACATTCATATGGTTAAAATATTTTTAGCTTTAGTCTACAAGCCACAAACAAGCGTCTGTGTGATTACATGGACTCATTCAGTGACTCATCTCACTTAAATGACTGATCTCACAAAAAGCACATAGAAGAGGGGTTTTGTAGTCTGAAGCCTTGTTTTGCTGAATTGTTTTTCTATCATGAAGCAAATTCATACAAGACTAAAATAATATGTGCTAGAAGTGTTTAAAAGTAAACATTGTAAAAGCTCTTAGAGCTCACTGCACCATGTTTACCTGCTTACTTGTGACACATGACAAAGTTCAGAGTTTAAGCAATGTGAATGCCATTGCTGTCGTTAGCATGTTGACTAATACTTTTTTTTCAGCAAGACAAAGGTAATGTTGGATACTGCTGTACATCAAGATATTTATTCTTCCTTAGCCTGTTGGAGTAGGCTAACAGCCATGCCTCTTTAACTAGCTTCCACACAGAAGCAAGTATAGTATTGTTATTATGAAATTACCAGGAAAAAAACCAAGAATCATTCTTCATGCAACCCAAAGAAGCCAGAGTGTTCTAAAATCCATCTCTGAAACCACAAACCCCACCCTGCTCATAAAGAGTAACGACTTCAAATCCCTTTCAAGATACACACAGACAGCCCTACTCATGTCTGCTCTGCCTAGATGTCATTCAAGACCTAAGAAGAAAATACCATTAAATTGCACACTTAAGAGAGATTAGGGAGAAATAGTATGTTTAGTCTGAAAAAGAAAATTCTATACAATATTTCCAGAAAGCCTTTGATTGAAATACTGATGAAGTCAGATAGTATCAGAACAGCAACTAACTTAAGTAAGTTACTAAGTTACCCTTTTTCCTATTCTTAAAAACTAACTCAAGGCTTCAGCTCAGTGGTCTTTTAGCAGGCCTCAGGAAAAAAAGCAGTAGTTTTGTTAAACTAGATTTAACATAGAGAAATAATTTCAAGAGTTAATTTCACTGGCTAATCACAACTAATAAGATTATATTCAAATTATATTAGTATCTTGGAAAGTAAAAAAAAGAAATCTGAATCACACACTAGTGTTTTAGAAATGACTTAGCAAGCTTTCGAGAAAATAAAGTGCTTGACACCTACATTACATTCACTAAACAGTTGTCTGCTCATTCCTTAGGCATCACTGAAACCAGTGGTTTCAGAAGACAGTACAAATCTACAGTGCAATTCTTTGTGCTGTAGAATTCTTATTTACTGAGCTATCATATCACTTAGAGAAATTATAAACACGATCTGCCCACAATACAGTTTTCTTTGCAGACAAAATAAACAAAGCTAGAACGTTACTCTGTAGAGAGCAGCCTGACCATTAAATAACCAGTCCAGTTCTGTTCTGCTCTGTTCTGAGCAGCCCTGGGTAATTATGAGGCCTGTGTGAGGGTTGCTAGAGAACAGCTACAGTAAGGCGTTTAGTTTTTGTCAAAAGGTTGTGAATACATAGAAAAGGGAGACAAATAGAAAGATCCTGAGCAATGAATGTGGTCAAGGAAACCTATGTTATAAATAAAAGGAGCAGTAAATAAAAGACTTTATATTAAATGGTTTAATTATGTGTGAGAAATAAATTATGCTGCAAGAGAGGAACATCAAAAGACATTCTTAATTTGGGGAACATACCACAGCATGATAAGCTGTGCAGCTCAGCCACTGGTCTGCAGGGAGATGTGCAGAACAGACAAAAGTAGTCTTAGATGGAAAAAAAATAGTACATTCTGAAGAAACATCTTTTTTGTTGCCTTCTGCAAAACTGCAAGCAACGATAGAAGACATTCTCTGAATTGCACTGTGAGATACAAATCGTTCGTAGGTGCTTGCTGTAAAAGGAAAAGTGTAAAAATTCTGTAGCCTTTACTAAGACCCTGAATACTCTATTTATCAGTAACAGTACTGATTTGGGTTTGACTCTGTATCAGTAACAGTAAATCAGTAACTGTAACTCAGTATCAGTAACAATAACTATTGGGGATTGACTCTACATCAACAAGACTCGCTACATTGTTAAAATAGCACATGTGAGTAACACAAAATGTATGTTTCAAAGCTGAGACATCGTATCTATCCAGTGACAGAATCACCTCTCCTTTCTCTCTGTATAGTTCATTTCCAGTTCTTTCAGGCTGGAATCAAAACTCTGTCCTACAATACAAGAGATAACTGCCATAGAGAGGTTGTGTCTTAGCATATAAAATGTTGAGAAAAAATGGAAGCACCAGCCCAAGAAGTTCTACATTATTCTACTGGGATTATTCTATGAGACAAAAATCAAGAAAGGGGATTTCTTCCAACTTTTTTCTTTTACATCATCCTCTGAAGTAATTCTGTGCATTTTTTTTCATACATATGTTGTTTCTAGACACAATGAATGCTGCTTTTATATGATTGGGATAAAATCTCAAAGTAAAAAAATCATTTGAAGAGGACAAAACTATTTGTAACCTTGAATTATAGGCTAAGTTNGGGATAAAATCTCAAAGTAAAAAATCATTTGTAACCTTGAATTATAGGTTAAGTGGTCAAAATACAGAGAGTGGTGAAAAAAATTCACTTAAATTAGTTGATTGCTTCAATAAGGGAAAATTGTTGCAAGAAAAATGTAAGTCATTGGAAAGTATGAACCTAAAGAGTATATTGATTCTTTGATTCCTAAATATTAGGGGAGCCTGGCCTCAAGTAAGATAAAATCACTAAACATTTGTTTAAACCTATAATTCACTTTATTACTGAATTTGTATAAACAATTGTTGTGGTTTAACCCCAGGTAGTGACTAGAATCACACAGCAGCTCACACATTTCCCATTCTTCCTCCCTCCAAGGGTATGAGGAAGAGGAATTAAAAAAATAAAATAAATAAAAATTTAATAATTATATACCTCATTTAGCTGTAGTGCTTTAAGGTTTTAAATTATAGTTAGACATAGAAAATAAAGTTCAACTGTAAGTCTGCTGTGACCACAGAGGTAATTATCTCACTAACTATGCAACATGAAAAAATTTTTTTAAAACAATAGGTGGAGAGCTGTCAGCTTCCTCTTCCTATAAATAAGTGCAGGCAAAAGATGTAAGCTGGCTTAAAATGGAAAAGTTTATAGTGCAATATGTGAACTGTTGTGCAGCCACCTCACAGCTCATTAAAAACAAAATGTAGCTGCAGGCATAAAAAGCTAAATTTTTGCAGCTGTAATGGTTATCCATTTACAGATATGGTCATTATTAGCTTTACTTTTAATGAACATTTCTGATACTGTTTGTGATTGTGACATAAAACGTCACTTTTATGATTAATATAAGACATTTTCACATACTTTCTAATCTAACAAAGTTTATATAACTACAGTGGTAACTTCTTGTGGCTTATTTATAGAAACACTATGGAATTTAACATTGTTACCTTTAACAGGCCAGGAAATTAATGTTTTAGATTAAGTAAAGCTTGAGCAAACAAGTATTTATTGGAATTATTCTATCAGTGAATGTGTTTTCTCTGGATTTAGGTTTGTAAATAAATTGTCAGAATAACTTTAAGAAAGTGTGGTTATTCTGTCAACAGGGAATATCTATTCATGAGCAAATAATGATCTTCATTGATTTTCACTGCTTAGTAGTTAATGCCTCTAATCCTGTTTTCCTATCTGTTAAGATAAGCTATATACCTTGTGATTCTCTTTTTACAACTTGCCAGTTTTATGCTCCATAAACAATGTTAGACTGACTTCCTTCTAAAGATAAATTCGAGGAGTCTTTAAATTCCTAAATGTAAATGGATTACAACTAAAAAAAAATAAAAATAAGAGGAGGGAGCAGAGCAGGAGAATACAAACTGACTGCAGAGATGATACTGAGCAGGAAGAGAGACCAGGCAATTTAAAGAAAGTTTACAGCTAAACAGAGTGTAGGAGTATTTTGTGGTATGTTTTCTGTGGTAGAGTGGTTGTACTAATGATATAGAATTTTTTTGGATGAAAAGCAAGGGAATGTACTCCTGGGTGACTTAGCAGCACACTTCCTGTTCGCGGTTAAGTTAAATACTAGTCAGAACACAAGAACAATTCCCTTTTTTTTTTTTTTTCCACAGTGCAGTTAGGAGAAAGCCTTCAACTGTCTTATCTGTCGTCTTCAGTACTAGAAACCTGGAGAATAGGGCGTTTCTCAATGAGTAAAACCTGAATAGCTGGTTTGGTGAACAAAGGACTACAGCTTCTTACTGAGCAGAAGCTGATGCCCTCTCTGGAAAAATGGAAATTTCACCACTGAATTTCCAAAAATTTCATAAACCTAGAACCTTTTTCAGATATACCTGGAGTGTATGCCTACTGGAACGCTGCACAGTTGTATTTTTTTTACATTTAGAGGGAGGGTGCTAGAATGAAAAGTTCTTCAGTTGCTGGGTGATCCAGTAATTTTCAAAGGCCCATTACATTCAAGTTCAGATATAAAATAATACGTGTTTTGAGTGGCCTCAAAATATCTCAAACCTATCAATCAGTGGTCATTTTGCTGTAAGACAATTGTGTCATTTTTATTATTTTGTACACATTTGCAGTCTTCTGTCACTGGTAGCTGTTGCGGCTACGTGACTAAAAGTGACTGAGATTGCATGTGAAACCACAACGACAAATGTTAGCATCCACACAGCAGTGGCCTTTCAGTTACAAGTTTTTAACATTGTGAAAGGTCTTTTCTAAAATGCTTAATTTTTAAGATAGATTTTTTTCAGAGATTATGCCAAGTAAAGAACAATACAACTGCTAGTTTCCACCCTCAGGCCATACTATGTTGCTCGCTGAGCTGGGCCAAAATACTGCTTTGCAAACCCACTGCCAAAACGATCTGAGGTTTGTCTGGTTGCCTTAAGCAGAATTGTGGTTCTCTGAGCTTTTTCTTTGTTTTGTTGTAAAAGGGCTTTTATATTTAAATCTTCCTAATTGAGACAGTTGCATTGTTTAACCTCAGTCCTTTTTGCTTAGAATTGCCTGCAGAGTTTATATGCTCATAGGTCTTTGGTTCACACATGGAATATTTTCTTCTAAGTCCTGGAAACTGGGAAAAAAAAGGAATACTAAATGCTGTGGTATGAATAAAATATTTTTGAAAAGAAAATGGTTGCACATTTTTTTCTCCACCAATTAGACAAGAATAAAGTTATCACTGCATATCAATATTGAAAATAATAAATATTCTGTATTTTATTTTCAATGTGATGTGCATAGCTTCTAAACCTGACTTTTGTGCTTATTTTCCTGTTTGCTTAAGAACATGAACACGATCAGAGTTTTAATCCATCAAGAACTAAATTAACTCAATCCCCAAATATACATTCTCTAAAGTTTTTGAGTTCTGCTGTGTGAACTTGTTTTCAGTTATAATTCGAAGTATTTTTGTTCTTCAATCTTACAGGTCAATGTAATGTAAAAGTTTTACTGAAGAACTGGCAAAAGCAGTATGACTAATACTGTGACAAACCAAAAAAAATTGAGCAAAAAAGCTCTTGAGCAATTCAGTTATGCTTTAACAAATAGCATTACAGTTTGAAAATCCACTGTAGTAGTTTCACCTGTCTTTTGAAAAAGAACAAGGGCAATGTGGAAGTGCTAAACTGAGCACTTTTCTAGTGTTGAGTAATACATTTGTGCATACATTTGGACTTCAAAGGTTTGCAGGTTGCCTTTGTCCCACCAAATAAACAGATGATGACTGTTTTTGCTACTCTTCTCTCCATAGTGAGAACCTGATATCTCACCAAGCATAGATTCTGCTATACCCACAAAATGTGCGTGCTTTACTGTTTTTAAAATAGCTATTAAATGAACATGTAGAAATCTATGAATGTGCATGATGCTTGTTTCCACCATCCTCACAGACACTCCCATGCTGGGACCACCAGTTTGCAGACTGAGGCTCAGCCAAAGGGAACCTCTAATCCACAGAATTGGTTCCAGCAATTTCTTTCACTGCTGAGAACCGTGACCACATGCAAATGACTCAGATATTGGGGACTGGATTTCTCAAAGAAGGGAAAAAACCACCAAAAAACAAAACCCAAAAAACCACCATACTTCTTTGTTTGTGGTAACCATAGCTCAATTTGAGCTAAAACGCCACAGTAATCCCTTGCGTCTTGTGTGTTTCCAAAACAAAACACAAAGGAACCCACTTGAGTCACCTCACGAGTGCATCTGGCACCAACACACCCGCGGCCCAGCAGCTGCTCTTTCGGCTAGAAGTCTTTAATATTGTGAAAGGTCTTTTGTAAAATGCGCAATTTTTAAGATAGATTTTTTTGAAGAGGCGGGTCAGAGTGAGATATGGCTTTTCTCCAAAATATCGCCTGACACAGCCACCACAGAACGCCTCACTTCCTCGAAAACCCGAGAGTGTTCCCACAGCCAGCTCCAACCAGCCTGAAAGGGGCCGGCAGCACAACTCCCTCAGCTTTCTTCCTTCACTGCAACGGGAGAAATATCCACCTTCACACCAACCCTATATTACTAAAACCAGGGTTTGGTCAGTGCTTCACCTTTTCCAGTGGGCGTTTCTGTTTTAAACCTCCCAGTTCCGCCATTTCCTGGCCGGCATTGCCACACCTCCTCCGCTCCCGCCCTCGGAGGGTGGCTGCCGGGCTCCACAGCGCATGTGCAGTGGCTCAGGAGCATGCGCAATAGGCCGCGCATGCCTACAGACCTGCGGCGTCTCTAACGCGGTGGATTGCGAGGAGGCGGCCGGCCAGCCAGACCAGGAACTGCTTCTGGGAGGGGTCGGGGAGACGCCCGGCGGTGTTTGCCGGCCCTATGGGGCCTTAAGGGTACAGCTGCGGTGAGAAAGCGAAGCTCCATCGGGGCGCGGAGCCCGTGGCAGGATGGAGGGTCAAGCGGCTCCGGGCGCTGGCGGCGGAGAGGAGCCCCTGGGCTCCGGCAGGATGAATCCCAAGCGGAGTGGGCGCGCCGCGGAAGAGGAGACTCGGAACAAGCCCAAGCTGGTGAGAGAGCCGTGGGGCCGGCAGGGGAGCAGACAGCGGCCTGGGGAGGTGGAAGAAGGCGGGGGAGGAGGAGGCGGAGGCGGCTTGAGTGCCGCTTCCCCAATAAAGCAGCTGAGCAGAGGGGCGTGCGTCAGGGCCTGGGGACCTCCAGGGCTTTCAGGAATTAAAGGCCTTTTAAAAAAATAAACAGTCCTCTGACAATCTTGTGAGATTTCTTGAGTGGTTTTGGGCGCTGTGCGGGAGGTGGCAGCTGGCGGGGAGTGCGGGAGGCTGTGCTGCGGTGCGGTGCCGGGGGTGGCGGCTGACAGGAGCCGGGGTTCCCTTGGCAGCACCGCCCCGCCGGCAGCGGCACCTGCGGGCCTTGGCCCTCGCTTTTTGGGAAGAGCATCCCCGGTATGGCTGGGCTTTTTCTGTCTCCGTTGAAGCATCCCGAATGCTGGTGACTGTGACGCAAACGCCGTGCCTCTCAAGGGAACTTCTGACCCAACGTGAACATAACTTAAAAACGTGGGAGCTTGCCTGTCTTTTTGTGAATATCTGACAAGCTTTTAAGCACGCCAGCCCTCTTTGGGACTGTGGAGTTTGTTCACTGGGACTGTGCTTTTTGCCTTAAAAGAGTGTTTCTACTTGTGAACCTGATGACTTCAAACATAGGCATTTCAAAGCCTACAGCACTGCTTTAGCTCATTTATAAATACAGTAGCACCAAAGCACACTCCGTATGAGAATGTTTGCTTTTACTTGTTTACTTCTGTTACTTATTTTGACTTTGAATCAACTTGTTTTAGCATCATTCTGAGATGGATCTTGAAGAGCAATAAGATAGTGGATGCCTAACATATATCTGACTTTCTTTATTGAATATAATACCAGTTACAAGCTTCATTTAATCTCTGCCAAAGCTTTCCACAGATAGTGTTAAAACCAAGTCAACATGTGAGTGCTTTCATCTTGTGTTCCTTTCATTAAGGACAGTGTAGCACATCAGCCTGAGAACTCTGGAATTTTTCCTCACTAAGAATCCACATGGGCAAGATGTTAGGCTTTGTAGTACAGGAGGTGATACAAAGTTGCTGAAAGTAATAATTGTTCAAAAGGATAACAGAACACCAGGATACTGAATAACTAAGTTTGTTTGTGTTAGAATTGACCATGTTTATTTTAGCAAAAGTTGACCCAATACAGTGCCTTACTTTGTTTCATAGTGTTACTGCAAACAAACTCATTCTTTCTTGCACAGGATAAATATTATTCTTCATTGTAAACAAGATGTTTGTTTGTGTTTATACAAGCTTTTTTATTTCCCAACTGAAGTAGCTAGGAAGGAGGCTGCTTGAAGATGCCTGCAGGGAAGTGCTTTAAAAATCACCCAGCAGAATTCTGACATTGGAAGCTGTGGACGCAAATTTGAATATTGCTTTAGTGGAGGGGAACACAGTGTTCAGACAGAAACGTGTAATTTAAAAAATCGGGAGTGGAAAGGCTTGAAATTGGATTGAAAAGGACAACTATTTCTGCTGCTTGTTCTTTTCAGTTATTCTCAAATCACTAGAGGTTTGGTATTGTTACATTTAGTAACATTTAGTGGGAAAAGTATGTTATGTTAATATTTGCAGTCATATATTCTCATTTCCTGAGGTGATGATTGCAGTCCAGCAGCAACATGGATCAGAGTAGTGGTGTGCTGCTTAAATAGGGTGCCTACTGAAAGTTAGTTTTACCCTGAAATAAAGTGATTAGTCTTGTATCCTTACATTTCTTGATGGATGATTACAGAGTAGCAGCAGTGTAGATCAGAGTGGTGGGATGTTGTGTGAATGGGGTACTTTCTGAAAGATAGTTTTACACTGTGATACAGTGACTAATCTGAGTGATAAAAATGGCTAATGGGTTAAATAAGAGAGTAGATTTTTTTGAAGTTCTGGATACCATGTACATAAATGCTTTATGAAACCGACAAAAAGAGCAATTCACCTCCAGGGAAGAAAAGGGATGGGGTTCTGGTATGTTTAAACTTGCAGCAGTCTGACAGCCAGATTTCAGTTACTGCCATGGGTTTGCAAGGGAAGAACAAGAGTGTAATCAGGGAAAGGCTTCATCCCATATATAGGAGAATAATGTTAGGAGATTTTGTTGGCTTTCATTTTGAATTAATTGATTATTCTGAGGTTAATAGCATCAGGTAGACAAAGAGCAACTTGCTTGTACCTCATGCTTGTTCTCTCTGCAAAAAGATAAAGGTACATTTGGGACTTCTGGAAGAAAAGCTGTGCTATTTGTGCATGTGTTAAGCTGTCTCTGAGGTTCTCAGAGTTGGGTTGAGATGTTCATGTTTCATCTTCATAACTTAAAGAGCTTAAGTAGAGTTACTGAGATGAATCAACCTGCACTCTGTCAGTTTGTTGCAGTATAATTCCAGGAACTCGGTGTACTGAGAGGAGTGTGTCTCTTCCAGAACTTACTTCACACATCGAGTATAGTGCTGAACAAGGGCTTAGTGGGAGAGGGTGTGCTACTCCATGTAACAGAGGGCTTATTTTTAGTTTCTAGCATAGCAGCTGAAATTAGGCAAGTCATTGGGAAGAAGTCTAAGAGAGTGATTTTTATATGATAGACTAAAAAGGAAAGCTCTGTACGTGATATGGAACTGGGTGAGCTCGAGTCATTATTTCAGGGGAAGGGAGAGTCCAGAAGAAGGTGGAAGTTTTGTTTCACCATGCTTTCTGTCTGAAAGGAAAAGTTGAGCAATGGTGCCTGCAGATGCATTCTGGTTTGTTAGTTTTATTGGGTTGATTTTGAATTTTTGGTTCTCTCCCAGACCAAGGTCTAAAGTCTAATCAGTTTTTGTTCCTGTTTGACAGAAAATAAGATGAAACTATCAAGAGAGAATGTATGCTAAAAAAGAAAATTATGATATGAGGTGTTCTTCTCTAAGATAATAGATGTGTATATAGGCATGTGGAGAAATAATTGCAGATGGGCTATATTAGAACTACAAATTCACTTTTTTTTCTGTTTTAGGTCACTTTGACATACCATTTGTTGCACTCAGCAGGACTGCACCATGAGAATTTTGTTCCAGTTTTTATACTAGTAGTGGGTGAATTGGAATATTTTTGGAGAATTTAATGTCTGCTTGATACAGCAGTTGCTGAAAGAACTACGATTGCATCTTTCCTTCTGCTTTTTTTCCCCACCCTTATTTTTTACTGGCACAATGACTGGAGGTGGAAATGAGTGACTGCTGGTTTTGTCATTATTTTAGTTTTTAATGAAATGGGCAGAAAAAAATTAAATTGTTTTGGCTAACAATCATCTGATCTCATGCCAGCCCTGAGAATAGGCTGGCATGAGATGGCAATGAGCAGTTACATTCTTAACTGGGCTTGGCAATCATGTGTTTGTTTTGCTTTTTCAAAAGTATGCTTGTTAAACTAGGGGAAACAGACTAAATTAAGGTTGCCAGGGAGATTGCTGGGATTCCTCTGTTTGTTAGTCCATAGCTTAGATATTGTTTATACTCCTCTGTATCATGTGGGATGTGTGTAATTCTGTTGGGTACCTAGGAAATCAGTGTTTGACAAGTGTCATGTTGACAGAGCTATTGGAGCTTAGGTGAACCCAAAGTCTTATCAAGGTGGTCAGATCACGTCATGTTTTATTTGCAGGATTTCATGGGAGAGGAATGTGATGCAAGAGTCATAAAAAGGAGCAGGAGAAGTCACTGGACAGGAGTTTTGGGGTGGAAAAATAGTCAAGCACTAGTTAAACAGGGAGAGTGTAATCTCCATTTTTGGACATTTTCAAAATTTGCAAAACTGCTCAGAGCTTTTACCAGCCTGGTTTGAGTTTGATGTTGACCTTTGCTTTTTGGGCAAGATTTTGGTCTAAACAGAGAAAGTAATGAGATTATTTCAAAACATCTGTGATGCCCACGAGGTACATCTGGTTGCCAGGGGCTGCAAAACCTACTCATTGAGTGCAGGAGGCTGTTGAGGGCAGGACCTAGGATGCTATGTGAGGGTATATTATTGGCCAAGAGTTGCTACTCACAAGCACTGGGGTGTCCCAGCAGCTGTATCTGGTTGCCATAGTGGCCACAGGGACCTGGGTTCCTGAGAACCTTGTGCCTTAGGGAATGCTGCCCAGGTTGTGTGATGCAGGAGTGACATCAGGGATGCTGCAGTTTCTGGTGGTGGTGGCACCTAAAATGACAGCACAGCACTGAGTAGCAGCTCCCTGCCTGACACCCTCAAGCCTCTGCAGGCTCCCTCTTAACTGGGGAGGAGAAGGGGGTGAAAGCAGATGTTTTGCCTATCTTCCTCCCAAGTTGCCATATTTTTGCATACATGTAGTGTCTGGTGCTGTGTGAAAAGCCTTCTTCACTTCCCTCAGGTTCACTTCAGGTTTGTGTGGTAGCTGTTTGGTGATAAATACTCCACTGATGTTTTCTTTCAAGGTAGATTAGGGGAAAGATTTTGTGCAACATAGAAAGCAAATTATTAGGGGTAAGAAAGAGCTTATTTAATGGGAGAACAAGTGGATTTGGTGATTCATCCATCCAACAAGACACAGCTCGTGTTTTTGTTTAAAAGCAGAAATTGTTTATGCTCAATACTGTAGACTTTTAAATCCTGTGAGCTTTGGGATAAATCAGAAGCTATAAAGCTGATGTTCTGACTAATGCACTAGAAACTGGTGTCAAGCAGTGGAATAAAGCTTTTATCAATTAGCTTAAAAACAGAAGTAAACTGAGTGTGGTTTTGAGGATACATTAAATTCACTTGTTGCTCCACCCAGGAGTATGGGAGTTAACCACAGCTTTGATTTATGTGTATTGGTGTCACTGTCAGACAGGCTCTGTGCCACAGGACCTGCATCACCCCATCACCTTTGACATCTAAGTTTGTTAGATGTGCAGAGATAATGTACTTTTTACACATTACTTGTTTAGATGTTTCTTTGCTGTATGTGTGTACTAGGAGTCAGGTTGAGCAGAGAGTTTTGGCAAATGTATTCCATTACAGATCAGAGTGTCTCTGAATAAAACCAGTGCATGCCTTCACAGGTTTCGTACTCTTGAGCACAGCTTGAGGAGGAAGTCAAGTGAAATACTCATATTTTAGAAGACTTTTGGTCTTTATTAGATCAAAGTAAAGATATTCCAGTGGCTGAAATTAAGGTGGAACCCACTTTAGTCAGTATCTTTCAAAAATTTGCTTCATTTGCTGAAAAGCATGCTGATTTGGTACCACTTCTTATATGGCTAGAGCAGGGCATCCTTGGTGCTGATGTTTAAGTAAATGCTTTGACTTTTAGCGTGAGTTGGTATCAACTCTGTTTAAATGAGGTGATGGATACTGTGATAAGCTTGACTGCTTGTGGTAATTAAACTTCCTGAACTACTATTTGTAAGATAAAACCATAGGGCTGTTCTGTACAGGTGGCTTTGCAAAAAAAAAAAAAAAAAAGCAAAAAAGTTCTGCCTTGGCAATGTGGAATATAGTGAGAACTAGCAGTGAGCATATCCAATAGGAGTGGTGTTTTCTGAGAATCTTAAGCACTGGGGTGCTGAATATCCAAGTTATTGAGGGTGAGCTTATGTTGCGTATTAGAAAAAGCATTCTAATGATACCATGATTGCTGATGATCTGGTGGAAGGAAAAGACAGACTTCTCTTGGGCCACAAGATTATTCATCTTTTCTACATCAGTTGCAGATCTTTATGGTTAAGCAATAATGACTAATTATCTTCCTCTGGGTTATTTCATTTGGGTGCAGATTCAGGGCTAAAGCGGAACATGAGATGGCAGTTGCTGCTGAAGCAACTAATTTAACTTGGTTATTCATACTTTTTCAACCTTTAAACCACAAGATAGTAGAATATTGCTGTAAAGAACATTTTTGTGAAGTTCCTTACAACTTTTATATCATGACCATTCTTTATGTACTGCAATATAAACTCAAAGAAATTGAGAAGTACCTTGTAAATTCAGTTGTGGAGCAAGTCCATGCATGGAGCATGTTGTATGGTTTGATTCAGCTACTGAAGGTATTTGGTCCACCTGGGTGTGTTAATATTTGGTCACAAGGTGTAGTGCATAACTGCAGTTCCACCACACCTCTGTTACATAAAACAGAAATGCTCTTAAAATTTTCTAATGGGTATGGAATTTTTCTGTGTAAGCAGGAATTTACAGTTTTGTATTAATTGTTTTGAGGGAGAGTGGATTGCAAAAATCTTCAAGGTCATGCGTGTGCCAAGTGGTTTAATTATGAAGCTTGCTTCTTACTCTTCTTAGTGATCTTCAGAAGTAAATCATTGCAGACAAGATGATGTTGGAGCTAGAATTATGTATGTTGCAAGTGTGATTCATGTTTGTTGCCTGTAAGTGTTCTTTGCTGAATGGTAGCAGATACAGAGGGCACAGAAGATGAAGAACATTCACTAAAAGTATTTCCAATTTTATACTTCAGAGGAGTTAAGTTAGTTTAAACTTGTTTTGGGAGTGTGTAGTGCTAAGTGTAGAAGTCACCAAAATAAAATTGCAGAGTCCTGCCTTCTCTTTCTTGGTGGTTATTGTTGATTTTAATTTTTTTAAAACAAACGTGCTCCTCCTGTTCTTATTGTAATGTAAATATGAGAGTTTTTTTCTCTATAACCCTCATTACTGTATTTAGTTTACCCTTTTATGTGAGAATTAAAGTCATGAGGGTTTAGTTGAGTAATTTATGATATTCAGAGCAGCGCCAACTGGTAGTTCAGAACAACTTTCTATGTAAAGTTTGAGGCAATTGATTAATAGTGGTGTGTGGTCTCAACCTGTAGGTCAAGTAGGCCAGGGGAACTGCTGTAAAAATTCTGGTGGATTGCAAGTTAGCTTGAAGTTGCACAGACCTATTTGCTCCTGGTTTGTTTCTCAGGGATTAGCCAGTCAAAGGTTAATAACTTTGTTCTCTATGGAATGGTATTAAGAAAAAGGAGTTGTAATGCATATGTAGGCATGAAGATGAAGTAAATAGCCACAAACCTTAAATGCTTTTGATGGTACATTTTTGTCATAACTAGTTACTTATGTGTTTACTAGTGGCTTTATAGGAATTTATATTGGTCTCTCGGGGGTGCTTCAGCCAAGACCAAATAAGTACTTTGGTCAGGAAAAATGTTAAGTTTTGCAGTCTAGCACTTAGCGTGGTAAGAAAGAATAATAATGGTGGTTGTTAGAAAGTGACCTTTAAAGATGCCTGTGGTTGGTTGTTTGTTGTGATGTTGTTTTTGTTAAACAAGTGTAGCTTTGTGAGGAATGAATTCTAGCTAACTTGGGATTCATTGGATTATACACTCCTAACAGCAGATAAAAGCAGTTAGATGATGTACAGATTATTCTGCTTTCCTGTCAAATTTTGGTTCTTCATAGCCTCCTGCTCTGAATTATTTTTATACCTATAAAATTCAAATATCTTCTGAAATACTGTAGTTTCATAATGGAACTATACTGAATGCTTGCATTTGTAACTATGTGAGTGCATGTTCTTAAGTAGATGAGACCTTGACAGTTAGTAATAGTTAAGATGGTTAAAATCAGTGTTCTAGTTGCATTGTAATGGGTAGGAATGTGCCTAAAATATCAGTCTAAGCATATACATTGATGCCATGTATTAATTTTTGCACCAGCCACACTTACAGGGCACATGGAAAAGGAAAGATGTAAATGCAAAACCTGAAATGCTATCATTAAATTCCCATAAGCCAGATATGCAATTTGTATTTTCAAATTTTACAAATATGTATTCACACTTGAACTTCAGGACAAGCTGCTGAAATCCATTAACATTGGTTGAGAGTATTCTGTGATTCAAACTAATTCCTGAATGACTTATAAACAGTATTCCCATCAGTTAACTTGTTATTTTTAAATCCAATTGTTTTGTTGATTTATGGGAAAACCTTTATAAAATTTATGAAATTGATGCACATAATTGTGAGTAAGCTAAACACATACCACATTTCTGCATTATGATGAACCTATCTTTTTTTCTCACTTTTTCCCTTTAGCAGCAGATAAATTCTCCACAATCCATTATAAGCATTTCTGATTGTTCTGAATTCCTGTTAAGAAGTAACAGGAAACTTCACCTGTGCTAAAGTCCAATGATACCTTTGGCTTCCTCATTATTATGTACAATATAATTCCTCTCTCTTCACATACTGCTTCATTTCCTACTTCCCTGAAGGACAATTCATCTTGTCAGGAAGCTGTTAAAAACAGGAAAGGACCAAAAAAAAAAAAAGAGCAGAGAGCCCTTGTGTATATCACATCAGCTATAAATTAATTTTAACCCAGTTCACTTGGGCTATTGGGAGTCTGTGCCTGCTGAAGTTGCTTGATCTAGAGTTTCTATCCTTCAAGCAAAAGTTCCTTGCTGTGACAGCAGCACTGCTCATCGTAATAGGAATGCATTCGCTTTAGTTNGTGTTCACAAGTAATTCCTGATCCTTTGATTCAATGCATCCTTTCTGTTGCCAATTCCTTTGTGGGGTGTGTTTTGGTTGGTTGGGTTATGTGGAGTTTTTCATAAACAAAGCAAATGTCTGTCCTCTCTTCCTTAGAAGTCCATCAAAAATGGACAAAAACTCTGTTTTCAAGGAGCTACCTCTTAAACCAAGAGGCTCTCAGAAAGAGCTTCTTTGTATATTTTTAATTTTATTGATCTTCTTGTAACATATATATTCTGCTGGTGTTTTTCTGATCAAATTGTAGCAGCAGAAGATTCAAATGGACTGTGACATCTATTTCNGAGTTTTTCATAAACAAAGCAAATATCTGTCCTCTCTTCCTTAAAAGTCCATCAAAAATGAAATACTCTGTTTTCAAGGAGACACCTCTTATACAGTGAAGCTCTTTCTGAGAGCTTCTTGTTTTATTTTTAAATTGATCTTCTTGTAACATATATATTCTGCTGGTGTTTTTCTGGTCAAATTGTAGCAGCAGAAGATTCAAATGGACTGTGACATCTATTTCAGTGTGTATCCTACCCAAACGACCAGGAGACATTGTTGCAATGCTTAGTTAAAAAACTTCCCAGAACTATCTCTGTGTGTAGCAGGAGGAGGTGTGTGTATGAATTGAGTCTGTCACTTGTACATGGGTATGAGGCTGTACTTGGATGCCCTGTGAAACAGGAAGCAAGTAAGCAGAGACAAAAAATAAAAAAGTAGTGCATAACTGCTGAGGAATTTTCTCATCAGTTTCTCAAAGCAGTTTCTGCTTCATTTTTTATAAGGATTTCAAAAGAGCTCTCTCACTGTCAAGTTAACTTGCCATTACTGATCTTGAAAGAAAACTCTAGGTTTCAACAAAAGATTAATCCCTGGTTGAAAGCGTGTAATTGTACTTAAAACGGCAGCATTTCTCCAAAAGGCTAAAAACAAAGTCTGCACTTCAGGAAGAGTAAGGATGATGCCTTGTCATAATAAAACAGATGTCTTCTTAGGAAGTGAGGTATAAAAGGAGGAGGCCTGTTCTTACTGCTCTAATTGACCAAACTCGGGGGCTTCACAATAGCTTTCACTCAGTCGAAACAGTTCCACAATTTGTTTGAATGAAAAGATCAGCCACTTGCACTCAAGAGTGCCTGAATTAAGGAAGGAGGAAGAACAACAATTTTGTGCACATCAAGTATTAGTATCTAGCAGAAACGTTGTGGTTCTGCTGCTGGGTTGATAGCAGAAAGCTCAAATCCACTGTGTCTTGAGCCTAATGTTGAGATAAAGTCCAGGCTTGCTATGTCAAGAATTCTTTTGACTTAGTTTTTTGCAGTTTAACTGTTACAGAATTTATCAAAAAAGAAAAAGCCATTTCCCCTATAAACTTGAAGCTCAGAAGCCAAACGATTTCAGTTTTAAAAGGCAAGCAGTGGAGTTACAGAGCTGAGTGTTGTCCTGACAGGCACAGGTGGTAGAAAAGCAATGGGAGCAACTAGTAATCCACTGAGAAGTCCCAGAAAGTGATCCAGTGACTGTTCTAATCACTGATTT
>VZTY01029667.1:0-15160 GCA_013400935.1 Turnix velox | reverse complement strand
GAGAAAAATTAACTTTGCAATCACCTTTTATTTTATGAAGGCATCAGCTGCTAACTCTAATAGCATATTTGCTCTTTGCTGGGAATTGAGCATCTTGGAAGACAGACAACATTATTTTAAGTTGTTTAAATGATTCTTGTTATCCTATGTTCCAAGACTGCTGAGTATAGATAAAACCAATAGTGTTCACAAGTAATTCCTGATCCTTTGATTCAATGCATCCTTTCTGTTGCCAATTCCTTTGTGGGGTGTGTTTTGGTTGGTTGGGTTATGTGGAGTTTTTCATAAACAAAGCAAATGTCTGTCCTCTCTTCCTTAGAAGTCCATCAAAAATGGACAAAAACTCTGTTTTCAAGGAGCTACCTCTTAAACCAAGAGGCTCTCAGAAAGAGCTTCTTTGTATATTTTTAATTTTATTGATCTTCTTGTAACATATATATTCTGCTGGTGTTTTTCTGATCAAATTGTAGCAGCAGAAGATTCAAATGGACTTTGACATCTATTTCAGTGTGTATCCTACCCAAACGACGAAGAGACATTGTTGCAATGAACAGCATGCTTAGTTAAAAAACTTAACAGAACTATCTCTGTGTGTAGCAGGAGGAGGTGTGTGTATGAATTGAGTCTGTCACTTGTACATGGGTATGAGGCTGTACTTGGATGCCCTGTGAAACAGGAAGCAAGTAAGCAGGAACAAAAAATAAAAAAGTAGTGCATAACTGCTGAAGAATTTTCTCATCAGTTTCTCAAAGCAGTTTCTGCTTCATTTTTTATAAGGATTTCAAAAGAGCTCTCTCACTGTCAAGTTAACTTGCCATTACTGATCTTGAAAGAAAACTCTAGGTTTCAACAAAAGATTAATCCCTGGTTGAAAGCGTGTAATTGTACTTAAAACGGCAGCATTTCTCCAAAAGGCTAAAAACAAAGTCTGCACTTCAGGAAGAGTAAGGATGATGCCTTGTCATAATAAAACAGATGTCTTCTTAGGAAGTGAGGTATAAAAGGAGGAGGCCTGTTCTTACTGCTCTAATTGACCAAACTCGGGGGCTTCACAATAGCTTTCACTCAGTCGAAACAGTTCCACAATTTGTTTGAATGAAAAGATCAGCCACTTGCACTCAAGAGTGCCTGAATTAAGGAAGGAGGAAGAACAACAATTTTGTGCACATCAAATATTAGTATGTAGCAGAAATGTTGTGGTTCTGCTGCTGGGTTGATAGCAGAAAGCTCAAATCCACTGTGTCTTGAGCCTAATGTTGAGATAAAGTCCAGGCTTTCTATGTCAAGAATTCTTTTGACTTAGTTTTTTGCAGTTTAACTGTTGCAGAATTTATCAAAAAAGAAAAAGCCATTTCTCCTATGAACTTGAAGTTCATAGGAGACTCAGAAGTCAGAAGTCAAACGATTTCAGTTTTAAAAGGCAAGCAGTGGAGTTACAGGGCTGAGTGTTGTCCTGACAGGCACAGGTGGTAGAAAAGCAATGGGAGCAACTAGTAATCCACTGAGAAGTCCCAGAAAGTGATCCAGTGACTGTTCTAATCACTGATTTCGCCAGTGATCTCAGTGTTTTTTTCCTAGGAAAAAAAACTTTGTAATTTTCTTCCCAAACCACAGTATTTGTTTACTGTGGTGTAGTAAACAGTACACTGATACTGACAAGCAATCCCCTCCAATACCAGTGCAATAGGAGCCACTTGGACAGATGGCTTCTTGTCTAATGAAGTACACTGTGTGCTTTTTGCAAGGCACAGAAAGACACATGGGTGTATCAAAGGTTTTTTTTGGAATTATTCCAATGGACTTGTAACCTAGTGGCATTTTACTAAAGCAAATTCAAGAGGTACAGTGTTTGAAATAAGCTGTGTCACCTTTCTATCTGAATCCTTTTTGGTTTTTTTGTTTAATACAGAGTTTTTTAAGAAAGACTAAGTATCTGAGATTATTACCCTTGGGAATAAAGTTCTTTAAGGAGGAGACACATAGCAGTGCTATTCTGCAGTTAACACAAAGAATAAAATGTATATGGTGACAGTATATCTGCTTTGCCTGACAATTCAGGTACTTCAAGTAGAATTTTCTTATTTTCCCTATTCAAGCTGCTGATAGTTGCTGCAGTCTCACCTGCTGGTTTTGTGTCTTTATCATGTTAAATGTAACTCCTTTTTCATGCCAGTATTTATACATCTTCTAGTGCAACAGATACATGTAACATGTGAGACCTTCCCAGAGAAACCTGTAGTTCCTTTGCAGAAACTTTGTCTCCATTTCTGTCACTACACTTATTTTAAAGAGATTTGACTGATTCCCCCAGAACCCTTGAAGTAGCCCTTTTTTGTAGCCACAGAGTGTTGTGTAATTTGAGATTGGTGTTGGATTTTTTTTTGTGTCACATAAAACATTCTGTAGGTAATGATTGTGAAATGCCATCTGAATTTCTTGATCATGTAGAAAATAAGTTGGTATAATTCCCGAGTAAAAAAAAATAGCATTACCTTAAGTTGTTGCATGGGTACAGAAGTGGGTGTTGCAGCCTCCCATGATTTGCCTGAGTGCTGTGGAGTGAAAAAATTTCTGTTAAGTTGAGAAGTTACCTAGCTCATTGCTATTTAGTTATACCTGTGAGTTGATTTTGGTTTTATTTTCCTGGTGGAAGTCAGAGTCTTGAGCATAGCAATTAAGGATATGGCAATGCAACACTTAAATACGGTGTGAAGATCAATCAGCACCTTAATTTACAACTAATTTCCAACTCAAGTGATCTGTAAAGTTTTACTAATACATAATTTAGAAAAAGATTCGAGTGAATTTTGAGTTAAAAGTCAGTTCAGTCATCTCAGATAGTTTAATTCTTTGAATGTCAATGTTATTTGCTGTGGTAGCCTGAATTGTACTTGGGTGAGGAAGCAGTGCAGTTTTTATCTGGATAAAAGCAGTGAGCTATGTTGAAAATCCAACTACTTTTTTTATGTGTGAGACTTCAATAATTGTAAATATTAGCATGGTTGAGACCTTTAAGATAAAGGAATAGTGTGCAGTTGTTGTATGGTAACATTTTTGTGTACTATATGGTAGTCTGTCAGTACTTATACAGGGAACTGCCTGAGTAGACTGAAATTGGGAGGATTAAGTAGGAAGTCATATTTTTAAAAGTATTGATGGCCTGGAAAAGGTGAAGATGTGACATTTTAACTTCTTAAAGAAGAACTAAGGAAAATGGTAGGAAATAGTTCTTTGATTTAGAAGCTGATGAGGTTCCATGGTTTCTGATAATATTAGAAACTACGTGATATGCTGCTGTCTTAAATTGTGTGTGTATTTATACATATAAATATTAATTTTGTATCCCTTATCTGCAAGTATTCTATCTTAGAGGCTTTAGCAAAAACTTTGCTTTTGGGCTGCTTCTAAAATCAGGGAGTGAGGATCTTCACCAGGTAGGAAAAGGTTGATTTCTTTTTAGCTTGTGATGCAGTGGCTGAAAGAATGGTTTTAAGGGACTGACTACAAATACTGTGATATCTTAAACTTCCTCCTGGGGAGGCAAACCACTTTGGTTTATGTTCTAAAATCAGATTGGAGGTGTGATTTCTTTGTTAGTATAAGAGACTGTCAAAATTCTGTGCTAGTGAGAGTCTGCAGGTACATAACTGCCTTGCCTCTGCCTCCAGCTACTTTCAGTATCTCTTCTACCTGTTAAATGTGTAGCTTATCTTGAGTAGCTTCTGGCAGCACAGTTGCTTATGCACCGTAAAGAAATCTGGGAAGTGAGCTTATGGTGCCTGAAAAAATGCTCTGTGGTAGCTTGCTTTAGTATTCTGTATTTTGCCCTGAGGAGTTTGAGTGACAAGTGCAATATAAATGTAGAGATGGAGTAGATTATCCTGTTCCAGGCTCTGGGAGAGATTGACAGTACTTAAATGAGAAGGAGGAAAAAAGAGAGAAGAATTATTTCTAGTACAGTTGGCTGCTGACATGTACACAGAGTTTTAGAACTTGTTTCTTATGTAGTTGTCTCTGGGTTAGGCTTTACTTCATTTGGAGTGATTGTTTCATAATCCCTAAGAAGAACAAGAATTCATTTTTTCACAATAAGGACACTTTTAATTTCAAGATAAGGGATTAAAAGAATTAATAATCTAATGAGGTTGAGATAACAGAAAGTACAGGTGTGTAGCTGTAAGGAATAGATTTGAGATAAGGCAATTAGAAAGGTGTCAACACCTGGATGGCTAAAAGAGAAAGAACTTCTAGCTGTCCCTCTTCCCACCTTAATAATACCTCCTCTGTTTGTGTAGTTTTGCAAGTTTCTTCATTTCAGAAATACAATATTGACAACTGCAGCCAAGAGACAGGAAAAATAATTAGGAGCATGATGCAATTTTTATCTTCCACGGGCAAATGAAATGTGTTGTGTATCTTGAACAGTTTAGCTTCATTTCATTTTGAAGACATCCACTGTGTTGACAGTAGTATGGGATATTGACTTAATCATTTTAGCTGGTGAGAGCATGACCCAAGGAATTGAGAGATTTGTTGTTAAAGAAAATAGGGTAATTTTTTCCTAACCCAGGATATGCAGAGCTCTGTCATTAAGTATCATCTATGATCATTTCACACAGGGCTGTCCTTTTTGTCAGATTCAGCCCCCTACCCTCACCAAGTTCTAGATCTTAATTACTGCTACTTGGTTCAGGAATTATTTAAACCAAAATCTTCTTTTCTATGAGTTACAAAATATGGATTGCTTTCTTGGCTATGAATAGCAATGTCATGTTGACCTTTGACAGCAGGATTTTACTGATGTTAAGGAGTAAGTGAGAAGATTTTGTTGGTGGTTGGGGGATATAAGTGACGGTTTTCTGCATCATCAGTGCTCTGGCTTTAACTGGTTCCATTACTCAGCATGATGGAAAAATCAGCAGAAGACTCAAGAAACTGGAACACTTGAAATTCTTCTCCGGTCTCCTAGTCTAAAAAAGGCTCTTACAACTGAGAATGTCACATAGCTATCTGCTGACTTGGTTTGAAGTCCAGTAGTCCATGTTTGCTTTGGAAAGCTTTTAAAGTGATCTTACTGCTTTTTTTTCTGAAATTGTGGGGGTGGTAGAGCTATACTGGTTTGAGGTTTATGAGTTAAATAAGAAAAAGAGAAGATGAAATGGGATGCCAGCTTGCTTTTCATATAAAATGCTGTAGATTCTGTGCTCTTTTAGTTGTGGTTTTGTTAGAAAACTTATTGAAATTTTAAGAGCATTTTAATGTTAGAGTGCATGATTTATAAACTTCTTTATTCTGGAACAGTAGGTAAAACTATTTTTTTCTTTGATTTGTGTGTGTGTGTTTTTTTTTTTTAATAGAATATTCAAATAAAAACTTTGGCAGATGATGTGGTAAGGCCTTTGTAACATCTTAATTTGCAATGGTAACTCCACGCTGCATGCTGTTTTATTCAAATGTTGTGGACAATATGGCATGTTCTTATAAGGATATTGCATTTAATATCACAAAATTGGGTTACTATTCCTAAGAGTAATTAATGAGATCTATTTGGAGAAGCTACTTCAATGACATTCTAAATGCTAATATTGTGGATATGTTGAAACTGCTATTCAACAGTTCAAGTGTTACATCTCTTGATGCTCATTTTAACAATAACTTCCAATGATTCTTCAAAATTAGTTGCCACATGATTCAAGCAGAACCTTTTTGGGTAATAAATCTACTGTATGTCAGACATCAAGTTTGTATTCAGTAGCATCAACTTAGCAATTCTGAATACTCAAGACATGTTGCAAAGCATTTCTACATATCTTCTATCAAAAATTTTATCAGCACAATTATAGACTTTTATTTTCCATATATAATAGTGAAGCCACATTGGCCACTTATTGAATCATCTCTTATGTCTGAAATGAAGTAATTATGGCTTGTAATCATGTGGAAGATGAATTAATGGCTTTAAAGTGATCTTGATATTACAATCTAGTTTTAAAAAATCTGTTGTTAATAAGATATACTTGAGACAGGTCACGGTATAGTGAAATTAATCTTAAATGACTCTTGATACATTTTAATGTGTGAGAACAGTAAATTTTGATTTGATATATATTGGCTAATTTTGAATGCTGCCTTTTGGACATTGTCATGTCTTTGGCCTTTTCAATAGGTTGTGTGTTAATTGAAGTTTGAAGAAATATAATGTGGAGAAAAGAAAGAGAGAAAAAAAAAAAGATTCAAGTGATATTATTGTGCTTTTTAAGAGTATCCTTGTAGGTAATGTTTCTGTCCACAAATATAAGAGTTATAAGAAAGAGGAAAACCCAGACCCAAACTCCTTCCCCTTCAAAAATGCAAACAAAGCTTCCAGAGAAATTCAGAGGGCATGCAGCTTATCTAGGGTTACTTTACCATCAAAAATTGGAGGCAGTCTTGTAGGATCTCAAAAAGTAACCTCAAAAGAAAAAGGGCAAAAGAGAAAAAAGAAATGAATCAATCAACTTCTCTCCCCATATTCCAAAATGGTCAATTTTATTTACTTTTGACTCAACTACTCTGAACTGAATTCAGGTTTCCTTCACATAAAATATTCTATTAAAATTTTCTCACCTCTCAAAGGTTGTGTAATTGAAGGGAATGTAACTTCTGCTTTTCATTCCTTTGAGATGAATTGCTGTGAGTGATACTGGTAACCCTACGTAAGCTGCAGATAGATAAAAGCATGTCTTTATAAGGCTGTTCAGTGCCTGGAACAAATACACTGGTATTTGTTGATGGTAACAGTTAATATAGAAAAATCACTATGGACATAATACTCTGAAAATGAGACATTATTAATAAATAAAAACCTCTGGTCTATTCAGAATAGATTTCTATGTTAATAATTCAGTAACAAATAGCCTTATAAGGAAAGTGCTCTTGGTGATTTTTTCCAACATTAACAAATTAACCAAGTAAGCATGCTTTAAAAACAGAAAAAGAGGAAGGGGTTTGGTACAGAGGTAAAACAAGTCAGACTTAACCGGTGAGATGTCATTGTGGACTGTACAATGTGCTTTCACTAATGGCTGGTGTGTGCAGTTAACTACGGATGGCTGCTTCTATGTGAGTAATCCATTACCTGTCTCTTTTAATGTGATGCACTAATTTCAGAAGTCAGTACTCAAAAAACACTTCAAGGAGCTGTGAACTGTACTGGAAGTACTAATTCCTCTACAAACTTTATTTTACTTTAGCAGGATTTTTTTTATAAGCCTGGTGAATTTGTGAGTATTTCCTCCCAACGTTTGCTTTTTCAAAGGACTTATAGCTCTTCAGGTGAAGAAATGCTTGGACATTACCCTGGTGGTACCATATTCACTTACTATCAAGTTAATTAGGGAGAAGATAAATTCAAGATTCCAAAATATTAAGACTTTAACATAGCAGGAATACTTGTGAAGCTCTGAGAAATAGTTATATCCCTTTTGCATGTGACCTGTCATGAATTAACCTTAAATTTTGTTGTATTTCTATGAAAAGTAGTATCTGAACTTCAGAGTATTTTTACTTACAGTTCAGTTTGAGTTTTAACTCTGCTGCTTGGATTAACTAAAAATGTTTGTGTTGCTTCCATGTCATTAGCTGCTTTCCTGTACTTGTATTTCCACTTACTTTTAAATGGATGTCTTTGCAGCGTGACAGAATAACCAGCTTCAGAAGATCTGCAGTGAAAAAAGAGAAACCTCTCATTCAGCATCCCATTGACTCTCAGCCTTCTATAAGTGAAATCCCACTTGCCCAGGCACTTGTTGATGAGCGATGCATGAACTTATCAGAAAAAGAAGTTATGGATCTCTTCGAAAAAATGATGGTAAAATGATGGCCTGCATTGTTTTATGAGGTTTTATTTTGTTTAACTTTTAGTATGTAGTAATTTTCAAATGTTGTCATTTTGGAAGTAATTAGTGTAGTGTAGGACTGATAGACTTGACTGAATAGGTACATAAACAGCTGAGAAACTCGTAGAATGTTGGTGTTGTGTATCTTTAAATTACTTGGTCTAATTCTACAGAGAAAATCTAAGCAAAAAACCAAAAATAAAAATTGTTGATTGTTTCAAAACAGCCTTCACAGCTCTGAGTTGCAGTAGGTAGGTACTAACTAAAGCATCTGTGGCAAAGTGTATTTTCCATTCATTGAAGTATAGAAAGATGAATTTTTGTATGCTCTTGAATATTTTCTGTCCCAAGGTCAATTGTCCAAGTTTGATTCTACCCAGAAGTGATTCTATACAGAAGTGAACCTTTTAAAGTTGTCATAAAATATGTTGGATTTGAAGTGACCTTCAGAGGCTACATAGTTCAACTTCTTGTGCTAAATCAGGTTGCTTAAAGCCTCATCAAACCTGGCCTTGAATGTTTCCAAGGATGAAGAATTAGATGTTTTTGAAATCTGCCATGCACATCAATGTTGATAAATGAACTTTTGGGTGTTTTCAGAAATGCTGTTTTTGTGCAATTCCTATAAACTTCAGCAATCAGTATGGTTTAAGAGCAGTCTTGTTCCATTCTGCTCTGTTTGGTGAAGTTGTGAATTTCCTTTTGAACGACAGTATGACTGTTAGTAGATTTTCTTGGCAGTTTAAGGTATTTATTATAAACATTTCTAAGTAACGTTAATTGAAGCACACAATTGGTCTGTCTTGAAGAGACTAATTATCTTGTGTAAAAACTGTTAGTAAGTTGTTAAACTGACATTTACTGATTTTAATTGCTGATCAGAAGTTGCTTTGACTTCTCATGGCAAGACTAGTCATCACTAGTAATTATTTCATGTTGAATTTAATCCACTTGTTAAGTTAAAAAAGTACTTGTAGATTTGATGCAGCGGAATACTTTTTTAATGAAGGTTTAAAATTTATTAGTTAACACTTTTACTTCTGCCTTCACCATAAGATAATACCTTTGTAATAACAGCATTCTGATTAAGTAGTGCAGCAGTCCATTGTGATTTTATTAAAAAATTGGTGTAGATTTTCAAGTCTGTCTGTTAGTTTTATTTCTTGAGAGAAGTTTCACTTGATGCAATTATAATTTTGGCCAAGTCTTGAAAATAGAAAGCACTGAAACACAA
Source organism: Turnix velox (assembly GCA_013400935.1). Lineage (NCBI taxonomy): Eukaryota > Metazoa > Chordata > Aves > Charadriiformes > Turnicidae > Turnix > Turnix velox. Next base: position 6,049 of record VZTY01029667.1, on the reverse strand, counting down.
ACTGTAGAGAAATCTCTTATCTTTCTATTTTAAAAATTAGCTGTTTATTTAAGAAAAGGAGTATGAAAGTAACAAAGGCTAATAAAAAGCTTGAAATAAAATCTTGATGTTGTGTGGCCTGCTTCCTTACAGGAAGATATGAATCTAAATGAAGAACGGAAAGCTCCATTAAGGAATAAAGACTTGACCACAAAACGTGAGATGGTTGTCCAATACATTTCTGCAACTGCCAAATCTGTAAGTAGTCACCTGTCCAAGACAGATGAAAGTAAGAAGCTTTGTTGAGTGTCAAATTTGAAATTTATTTCTTTTTGTCTATATTTATCTGGTAAGAGTGTTAGGAAAAGAAACCAACTGTATTAATTAAGGTACTTCTAAATTATTGCAGCTTTTTGTGCAGGAAAAGTTTGTGTTTTGGTCATTGGATAGTTGATGAATTTGATGCTTTCTTGTAAACCACAGGAGAATGTAAATCTATTGAAACAGTGTAACTAATAGAATCTGAGTTTGTTTCTGTTGAATTCATTAGAGAAAATTTTTTATATCAGAAGTTCTGGGAAGGGATTATCATTTCAGTAATGACCTTGGTGATGATACTCTAAATGATGTACAATTTGTGGTGTTAGGATCAGGGAATTAAAATATTTGCTCTATTTAAAATTGAAGTACAGCTTAATTTGAATACTTCCTATAGCTGGCTTGAAGACTGTATTGAATACTTTAAGTTATGCTTTACTGAAAAGGTGTTCTTAAAGTGAGTTTCAAGTTACAGTTTGAATGGGAAAACATTATTTTAAGACATTTTTGTTATGTTGATGATTCTTTGTGCTTGAATTGAATATCCCTTAGTTGATAATTTGTGTGGAATATTTTATGTCTGTCTGTTTCAAGGTGCCAAATATTAGATGCCACAACATGTGCAGAGAAATAAGTTCTCAAATAGCAAAGAGCTGCAGTTTATTTTCTGCAGTGTGTCAAATAGTAGTAGGGACTACTAGTACTACTAGTATTAGTTATACAGCAGGAATACTTTCTATGTGTTAAAAACTGACTATGGCAACTATAGTTCTCATGATGTAAAAGAGGAATATTACCCAAAAATTCATGAGTGTTGAATAAAATGGATACATTTGTGTTGTGATTGCCCTAGAAATAGGTTTTGTCCTTTTTTGTGATGTTATTTGTTGTTTAAAGAATTTAGAGGGACCTGTGAAGAATTCTGAGATATTAGAGAAGTGTTGGTGAGGGGTTTTGTGTATCCAATGGGAAGTGGTACACTTAAAGCAATGAAATTTGCTATCAGCATAGTTCTTGCATAAAATTAGGTATTAGATATGTTTTTATTTGGAAATTGGGATTAGTCTCATCCTTTTTTTTTCCACACTTCAGTTATAGATTTCAATGAAAAGTTAATGTAAATGAAGACAGGCTGTGGAATAATTGTTCAGATAAATAAAGGCAGCACTCTCAGCAGCTCTACAGAGCTGTGTCTGAGTGCTAAATACAGATAACATTAAGTAATAATGTTTCTCAGTGAAATAAATTGGCAAAATAATACTTTTTTTTGGTGTCTGCCTTATGAATCCCTAAGCATGAGCTGCAAGCAGTACAGTTATTTTTCTTTTAACCTTTAAAACCAGCTCTGCAGAGTTAAATTTCAAAAAACTAGAACTTCAATGATATGAAATAGTTTTGCATGGAACATTACAATCTTTAATGAAATATAACTTGAATTATCATTTCAAAATGGTGATGTTTTGGGGAAGAGTGATGTTTTCTGCATTAGCTTATCTTAAAATCCACAGTCCTTTCATCTGTCCTGGAAGTAATCCAGCATTTAAAATATCACCTGGCTAAACATACAAGTTACTAGAGAATTACTCAGGCTTATGTGGTGAATATTATGATATTACCTATTAATATACTTTTCTTAGGCTATCTTTGGGAACTATTGATTACCTGTTGCAAGAATTTTGTTGTCTTCTGATGATCAATGTTAAATCTTCCCTTTTTCTTAGTAAAAAAGGATGTTTTATTGAAGCAGTAAAACTTTCACAATGGAAATACTTGCTATTCTTTCAAAAAAACACATTTGGACAATGGTGATCTCTCTTACTTGTATCAATATTGAAACATAGCTGCCTTGAGTTGCATAAGTCTGTAGCTGAGTAAGAAAAGCATGGCTACCCCTGCATGTCTAACTGCTCAGAGTTTTAACAGATTGCATCACTGCTACCACATCCGCTGCAGCATCAAAGACTTACCAGAACTGGGGATATGTTTTCTTAAGTGTGGGGGGTGTTAAATCAATTCACAGAGTTTTCTTATACATGAATGAGCACTCTGAACTTAAATCAGCACCAGCATGGATGTATGTTGTGGATGCAAAACATTTTTCCCAATGGAAAAATGGCTTGTTTTGTGGTCTGTGTGCTTCATTGAGTCCTCCTTGCAATTGAATCCCAGCATTTGAATGGAAATATGAATGACCTTTCTGTCGTGTGTCACCTTAACTTAGATTTAAATAGCTCTCATCTTGATTGAAAAAATCATACAAGTGAGGCCTCTGCTGTCGAATGTTGATTGGGATCTTATCAAAATAAACTTCATTTTTACTGTTATTTTTAAATTCTGTTTACTTTAAACTACTAATTGAATACAAACTCTAACTACTTTCACTGTGTCATGAATTGTCAAACTCTTTCTTCAGACCAGCTTCAGGCTTATCTTCCATGAAAATGCTGATCACATTCAAAATCATCTTTATTAAGGTTATCTACCTTTTTCTTTCATCCCAAATAATTGTTCATATGCCTTCCTTCTTTTTACTGAAAACAGCCAGGCCTCTTCTGCTTAATGCTCACAAAGCATACTTAACAGTTTATGTGAATTTTCTTCTGGTTCATTTCATGTTTGTTTTAGTTAGGCTTTTGAGCTGTCTCCACTCATTTGAAAACACTTTCATTTGCTGATGTTGTCTTAACCAAATTATTTTCAAATTTGGTGCTTCTTTTTCCCTGCCTTGTGTGCTATCTGCAGCATGTTGCCCATGCTTTTCTGAAACACTCTACTGCCTTCAGAGTTCTGAGTGAGAAAGAAAGCTGGCTTTTCAGTACATGAAAAAAAGCTTTCCTCTTCCTTGGGGGATGGAGGAAGGATAAACAGGATGCTTTTGTGTGAAGCATGTGTTTCTGATCTGAAAAAGATTGCTGACCATGGAAATTATACTTGGGAAAGCTCAGAATCCTGAACTCGGTGACCTGCCATACTGATTGAGTTGAACATTGGTGAGAGAAGAATGTAGTAAATTAGGAAAAGAATTTGTCTGGTGATGACAGTCTATCTTGTGCTTCTAGAGGAAGCCTCATCAGAAGGAGAAGAGGTGATTGTAGAGGACTTACAGGGTCTTTAGGAAAACTTCCTGAAAGAATAACAGAAGAGATAAGTGAAGAGAGTGAAGCAGGCAGAGGCTGAATCAAATTTGATAGAATTTGATAAAATCAGATTCAGTTATTGGAAAAAAATCATGCTGTTTTAGGCTCTTACATAGATAAAAATGGTTAATCAATAAACTGTCTGCTCACAAATAGCAGCAAAGAGCTGACAAGGAAAGGCCTACAATATTTAGGCAGAAGTTCATAGTCCCTCTGTTCACAGAGAGATTGTCATTTGTGCAAATGGATTAGGGCAGAGATGTTCTGCTTTTCTGTGGAGTCTCTTCCTTGTTAAGTCAAGTTCTTGTTCATGAAAAAGCAGAGATGCTGTTCCATGGGAAAAAAGGATGTAATTCTGTGAATTGCTGCTTAATTATCCGTGTAATTAAAATCATCCGTACTGAGCAGTCGAAGAAAAATGCCACATGAGATTTTCTGAAATGCAAGTTAGATTTATAACTGTAGGCTATGTTTTTGATTATGAAGACTTAATTAAATTCAGTGATGACATCACCTAAATAGAGCAAAAGCTCCATCGTAAATCAAGTTTTTTGACATCCCAGGAAGTCAGCATGCCAGTAGTTTTCTCAGTGCCATATATGAACTATCTGACCTGATAACTTCAACAAAATGGCGTATTTCTTAATTTGTTGAGATGTAGATGTCAGTCCAGGTATTTAGTTATTGGTGAATGTTTAAGTTAGTGATGATTCAGCAGTGGAATATAAGAGTTTTGATCTTCTGCAGTAGAGCTACTGTTTTTCCCTTTGAGAGTCTGTAACTCTTACAATATAATAAAGTAATAGAAGAATGTAATGACTACTAATGATTACACACTAAAATTGTGTCATGCTACCTCCTACTAAGTACTTTGCTGTGTTTATTTATACATTATTATTATTATCTTTTTTACACAATAACCTCTCTTGGCTGACCACTGCATGCAGATAGTCGGAAGTAAAGTTCCGGTGAGTATGAATATGATAGTTTTGTTTCTTTCTTATGAATACACTTCCAATTTTAGGCTGGAATATGTTGGACTCTGAATTTAAAAGTTCAGTGTGTGTGACTGATATATCAGAATATTTACCAAAATTATTTTGATTTGTCAAAATAATTATGAACTTGCCCTACTGCTATAAATTGATTGTAGTTTTGAGGGATCTGTTTGTAAGTTATAAGCAATATATTTGTCAATATTTTAGACTTACATGGAACTAATTTGTTCATTGTGGCTTGCAACCATAATGTAGGGTGGTTGTTTTTCTTTTTATTGAAGACAGTCACTTAAAATTTATAATCTTAGTTTCAGATCATTCTGTTCAGATGTGAGATTTTTAATGTAATGCTCAATATTCAGAGTTGATCATGGAAATTTCACCTGCTGGGTATTAATGTGAAAATAAAATTAACACAGAATTCAGAAGATCAATTAATCAGCATAGATGAGATCAATCCCAGCATAACTTTGTTCAAGTATGTTTTATGCTTGATTTTCTGGAATGATTTTTTCAGATATTTGGGACTTAATATGTGGGAATATTTAAGGATATATCTCTTATGGATGAAGAAATTTGAATTATCCCTTGCTTTATTCAGAGTGGCCTTTAAACAGATTTGTCTGTCTATATCCACAAGTGTGTTTTAGTGTTTTACTCACTGGTTTATATGCCAATTGAGATAATACTTAAACACAATCAAGGTACTTGAAAATATTTAATTTTTGAGAGGAGAAATTAGTAACTTCAGTGTGTTAAAACCAGTTTCAAATAATTCCTTCTGCCATGGAATTTCCTTCTGAAAAGTACGCTAAACAACTGCTTTATGAAAAGATAATTTTATAGAGTTTCTCTGAGTAGCAGAGAAACTTTATTTTCTTCCCCATGTCTTTTAATTCAGAGTGTTGGAGAGCAAGAATAGTTAAGCATTAAAATCATGCTTTGGCATAGGTAACTTGCAGAGTGGTAAAATAAGAAGTACCTCTCTTTAAGTGGGGCTTCTGCTTATAATTGCTTGAAGAATATATGTGTCTTGGTGTGCTGTTTCTCAGCAAAGATTTGTGTAGGATTCAGCCCTTGAGAGTTGATGGCATCTGCCTGCATGTCCACTTGATAAAGTTGGATATGAATTGTGTGAACTTCCAGTTCAGGAGATGTTACAGTGTCTTCTCATAGCTTGAACAAAGATCCTGCTTTTACAAGTCAAATCTACAACTAGAATGTTTCAAAGAAAAAATGAAAATGCTTTCATTGCTTTCCCAAAACCAAAAATCAAATCCTCCGCCACTCTAAGCTACACAATCTGACTTTATTATTGTGTAGTGGTTACTTCACTTGAGTTAGAAAGAGGATTGTATTAATAGAGAGTACTGAAAAACTCTTGAGTTAATCATTGCTGGGGGGAGGATTTATTATTTCTGCTTCTCTAACAATTATTCTGGTGCTAGTTACCTTTATCTTTTTTTAGAATGAGTTATTTTCTAAATTATAGGAAAGTTACAGTGAATTGGATATAAGTGAGCAATTATGATATTGTGAGATTTGAGTTCATTGTTCTGGCTGCCAGCATTCTCACTGAAGTGCTGTGCCATGGAAACAATATATTTACAACTTTTT